>CAUYON010039390.1:0-13086 GCA_963573935.1 Arctocebus calabarensis | reverse complement strand
TTTATATAGTGATCAAGAAAATGCCATGAAGGCTATCTGTAACAGTACGATCAAAACATTTCTGAATGTATATGAATCGTGCCCTATGATTGCACCAATGTACAGAATTATGATTCAATAAAATTATAAAAAAAAAGATTAGGATTTCATATCTATTACTCTATGCTGTCAAGAGAAATATAATCAATGTAATTTTTCACAAATTTTAGTAGTTTCTTATGGCATTTTTTAGTACATACAGTTAAAATATACCTCAGTGGATAATAATATACAAGGGTATATACCTATGGGCACATGTTGGTGAGCTGGATGTGAATTCAAGTATGTAGATGTTAGTTGATTTCATTTACTTTAAATAATCTGTAGAGTATTAAAAATAATGTTTTAAAATTTATTTTTACACACATGAGTAAAAGAAACTCATTTTATTGATAGAGAAGCATAAGATTTAATTTAGTGAATTCTGACAACAAACTTAAAGACTGGAATTATCTTGCTTGAAGGATTATTTATATACTTTTAAAGCTAAATGAAGTTGTAAGACTGAGATTTTACTATAAAAATCACTTAGTCTAACTGGGACCTTTCCTTTGAATAAAGTTTACTTGCCCATCTCTGCACGGAGATAGTCTTCAGGATCGTGGAGCTGGAAGGAAGATGTTCCTCAGATATATGGCATACTAATGCAATCCCAAGACCACTCTTGTGGGGACCCCAAAAGCTGTTTTGTCACTGGAATCCAAACCTACTTAGAATAACCTTTCTTGTCTTAACATTTTTTTCTAATTTCTGTTTTTTTTTTCAAGTAAAAATCAACATCATTTTTAAAGAATCATTAACAAAATCAGCACAATCTAGAAAAGTATCATTGGGATGATGAAGCATATGTATTTGGAAAACTTGAAGGAACTAAGAATATTTAGGCCGGAGAGAATGGCTGAATGTCAAGTGGTGATTCTTCAGATATGACTCCCTACTTTATGGAAAAGGAAAGGGCTGAGAGCAGAACTAGAACCAACACATCCTTGTTAAGAAGGCGGATTCCAACAAAGGAATGCATGTTGTCTGTTAGTGTTCTAATATGGAAAGGACAGCCTAGTGGGACAAGGAGTTCCGCTCATTAGAAGTGCAATTTCATTGATTGCTTTTTTTCCCTGTACATGAGCCAGACTTTGTTTCTTTGCATGTCTTGTAATGTTTTTTCTTTTGGTAGAGAATTTTAAATATAATGCAACAACTATGGAAATCTTCCACCTCTCCACCATTTGTTGTTCTTATTTGTTGGTTTGATGACTTACATAAATGAATTCTGGAAAGTCTATATTCTTTGTCATGGGTGGCCACTGAAGTCTGTGCTTAGTTACCCTAGTGGTTAGTTAACAAATGCACAGAGATTTCTGAGAACCTTGGTAAGGAATTAGCTAGACATGACTCAAGGCCATTTTATATCATTTTCTTGAAAGACAAATGTGAGGATATAGTACCACATTATTTGACAATGATGTTAAGTGAAGTGTCCATGTAAATTAATTTTCTAGATGCCTAAAGTAAAAACCTTTATAATGGAATGATTTTTGAGGTGACTTTTTCCAAAGTATGTAACCCACTTCTCTTCTTAATCAGGAGACTCGTATAATCTACTATCTCAGTGGCAAATAATCATTTTGCAAAGGCCCCAGATGTACAGTATTTCTTTGTCCCAGAAAACAGTAATGGCCACCAACAGCTATTGTACCAGTTCTCACTCATGACACACTGCTGAGCTTTTGGTGTTTAGTTCATACTCCTTTACAAAGTGTTGCAGCTCATACTTCTCCATTAATGTTTGCTGGTCATAGATTTCCCATCTATTTGTGAGGTTTCTACTTTTGAATCTGTGGACTGATACAGAAGATAAGAGCCCTTAGTATATGTACTAAGCACCATTCTAAGTGTTGAAATACGTTTATGCATTTCATCCTCCCAAAATCTCAAACAGGTAGATACTTTTATTGTCTATATAGTTCAGAGGAGAAAACTAAGGAACAGAGAGATTAAATAAATTGCCCACACATAGCTTAGAAGTAGCAGAGCAGGGATTTGAATTCAGACTCCTGGTTCTGTGGTTCATGATCTTTACATTATATTATCCTGGGACATATAAAGATACTTGTTAAAGTTACATAGAAATGCAAGCGTGAATAGGCTCTGCTAGAACATTTTACTTTAACTCTTCAAAAGGTCCTTGAATTTTGGAGGGTTGTCTTTGTGGAATCTATTTTTGTTTCCCACAGAATGTGTCTGTATGTCTCTGTGTGTGCAGATTCCTTGAGTGCATATCAAATAGGTATAATGGCTAGAGAAATGACTTTTTAAAGATCGTGTGAAGTATTATTAAATGATAAACATCTTAATTTTACTTCTAGTGAAACTGATGAACCTCTGCTAATCTTTTATTGTTAATTTGCATTACATGGAATACTATAAAAAGGCTGTTATTAAAATATATCTACCTAGTTTTACATAATAGTTTATTTCTTGAGAGTAATTCCTTATTGCCATTACTGGTCAGTGTCTTTGGAAATCTACTATTCATGGACTGTCTCCAAACAATGCACAACTTAAGAACTGATCCAATAGTCTTGTTTTCCTTCACTTAGTTGTGGAATCTGAAGAAGAAAACAAGAAAGTAGTTATTTAAATAATTATTATAAATTATAATTATTACAATTAATTATATATTATTGTAAATTATAAGTATTTAAATAATTGTGAATTTCTTTTTATTTAAATAGCTGCTTCTAAAGACAAGGGTTGGATTGCTTTTACCTGAAACTCAGAATAAAACCTTTGAAAGTCAGAGTTGTAGGAGAGATTTTTCCTGGGTTGGCTCATATTTCTGCATGTTTTGTGAGCAGAGACACTGGCCTTTGTTCTGGAATATCTTTTCAAGGATGTATATATGGAAAATATTCTTGAAGGTATAGATAATATCTCTATTCATAGAGAATGGTAGGTTTGTTTACTGTCCAGTGTAATAAAAACAATGCTTCTCTCCAAGGCAGGAGAAAAGCATTTTTCCTTTTGCCCATTAGAAAAGATCAGAGTTTCCTAAACATGGTGTTCCCCTCCCCAAATCCAACCCCCTGGTGTGTGCAGGTGTGATCTGCCCTTCTTCATGCTGCCCTCAAATCTCGAGGAACTGGCACATACTCTGACAATTGTCATTCTATGAATAATGTGCTTGGTCTCTGTCTTCTGCCAGCATCCATGACGGACAGGCAGGCTAATTTATTAGTTCCCAAGTAGAACAAAATCTCAAAATTGTCACAACTCTTGAATTTTTTTTTTAATTGTTTGAGATTCATTGAGGGTGCAAAGAATTAGGTTACATGGATTGTGTTTGTTAGGTAAAGTCCCTCTTGTAATTGTGTTCCACCTCCAAGAGGTGTGCCAGCACCATGACCCCCCATCTCCCTCCTCCCCTTTACTCACTCCCTCATTTCCCTCCCCCACTTTGTATTAGATCATCTACTGCCTTCATATTAGCACTGAGTACATTGGAGTCTTGCTTTTCCATTCTTGAGATGGTTTACTAAGAAGAATATATTCCAGCTCTATCCAGGTTAATACAAAAGATGTAAAGTCTCCATCTTTTTAAGTGGCTGCACAGTATTCCATGGTATACATATACCATGGCTTGTTAATCAGTTCCTGGGTTGGTGGGCATTTAGGCTGTTTCCATATTTTGGCAATTGTAAATTGAGCTGTCATAAGTAGTTAGGGAAAATGTCCTTATGATGATAGAATTTTTTTTCTTCTGGGTGGATGCCTGGTAGTGGGATTTCACAATCAAAAGGGAGGTCTAGCCTGAGTTCTTTGAGGGTTCTCCATACTTCCTTCCAAAAACATATTAGTTTGTGGTCCCACCAACAGGGTAAAAGTGTTCCCTTCTCTTCACATCCATGTCAGGGGTTAGGTGATATCTCAGGGTAGTTTTAATTTGCATTTCTCTATCAGGGACAATGATCATTTTTTTCAAATGTGTGTTAGCCATTCATCTGAGCAATCTACAGATTCAGTGCAATCCTCATTAAAATACCATCGTGATATTTTGAAGAACTTGAAATTATTTTAAGTTTTAAATGCTTTCCTATGTTTTCACCTTAATTTAGAATCAGAATTCTTTTCAAAGAGCATATTATTATGTTGTTGCTGTGGTTTCCTAGACCAGGAAGGTAACCTTAGCTTTGGTCACCTGACAGAGTGACTTATGGTTATTGTTAGTCACATTCTAACTCCATTTTTTTTGTCCCCGCTCCCATTTTTCTTTGTCATGGCTTTTCCTTCTACTTTTTTCAGAATTTCCTTCTGTGTCTAACTTAAACACTCTTTAAACTTGTACTTAAAACTTACCACAAACAAACAACAACCTTGCTGTTCTTTTCTCTAAGTCAGGTGTTTCTAACATGTAGGGCACAGGAAGTAAAAGGCGCCTTTCAGATGCTTATGTGGTAGAACTAGAAGTTGGGTCATGATGATAATTTCACCATGTGTATTTCTGGTATAGGCAGTGAACAGAGGTGCATGTCGAGGGTGAGAGGGAAGAATATAGGTGGATTTCCACTCAAATCATATTTCTGAGGCAAACTGGGAAACCATTCCTGATCCTTGGGGAAAAAGTCTCTGACCAAATAAGCTGTAAGTCAACATTGAACACAATGATAGTAAAACATTATTTTTGAAATTTTGGAGTCAGTTTAAATCATAGGTCAGCTGATGATGGCCTACGGATCAAATCTAGATTACTGCCTCTTTTTATGCATTAAATTTTATTGGAACACAGCCACATCTATTCATTTAAATATTGTCCTTGGCAGCTTTCATATTATAGTAATAGGGATAAAAGTATTTGCATAGAGATCATATGGTTCATATATACTATTTAACATATTTACTATTTATACCAGTGAGTCTTGCATTGGTGCTCACCTTCCTCTCTCCTCCATCTTCCCATAAGCTTTCCTGTTGAGAGTCACTGTCTTAAACTTTATGACTGAAAAAGTTTGGTTTGGTTCTATTAACTGATAATTTTGTTTGTTTGTTTGTTTATTTTCATGGACTATTGTACTCTCTGCAATATATCAAGGTAACATTGACCATGTTATTTCTTTTATAGGGTTGTGGGAAGAAAATGTATTCCTTTTTGAGAGGAACCAAACAACTACAGGTGCTGAGATTTCTGGGGATCTCCATTGGAGTGACACAAATCCTGGCCATGATTCTCACAATCACACTGCTCTGGGCTCTGTATTATGATAGAAGGGAGCCTGGGACAGACCCAATGATGTCCCTGAAAAATGACAACTCTCAGCACCTGCCTTGTCATTCAGTAGAACTGTTGAAGCCAAGCCTGTCAAGGATCTTTGAACATACATCCATGGCAAACAGCTTTAATACACACTTTGAGATGGAAGAGTTATAAAAAAGGTCACAGAAGGAAACCACAAACTTGTTTTATTGGACTTCTGCATTTTTGAGCACACACTTACCTGTTTCAGAAATATGTCAGAATAAAAATGGTGCCATTAATTAATGCCCAGGCCTATAATTTTCTACATTTTAAAATGAAGAGGCAAAAGTTTCATGATGTAAGTCATCTGCTGGATGATAATTGGTGTCCTTTATAATGCTGAGGACAGATCTAATACCAACTTTACAGCTTGTGTAGGACTTTTACTGAACACAGTTAAGTTTTGATGTAGCATAGTTTGATCAGCATTTCTACATCTATGTAAAGGAGCCATACATGGAGGGATTGGAGCTACAATAAAGGTTGATTTACTTCTACCAGCTAGTATGCAAAGTACAATTAACTGTTTACATGACTAATAACTTTTACTTCTTAGTGATATAATCCTTTGAGGGTGAATAAATTATACCCAGAAAACTTTCGAGATTGGTGACTACCTAAATGTGATTTTTAGTGGTTACTAATCCTATCCATATCCTTACCACTAACAAGAGCAAACTAACACATTTGTCTTAAAGTGATCAGGGATCTATGTGTATATAAGTCTGTGTATAATTAAGAAGATTTCAGTTCTTAAAATGTTAAGAATGTTAAGAATAACAAATATGAAAAGGATAAATTAGTTCTGTATAGCACCATTATGTTTAGCCTTTTCTGTTAATAGAGCTTTAAAATTCTGTCTGGGGTTTATATCACATACATAATTGTTAATTTAAATACTTAACCACTAATTTTGAAAATTACCAGTGTGATACAGAAGGATCATTATTATTCAGAATGTAGTCTGTTCTCTGGGAAGTATTAAGAAAATTTACACTTAGTTGATTCAGTAAAGACTTGATACTATTTTTCTCCTACACTGAGACCATTTTTGACATTAAATACTTTTTAAAAGAGCTTATCTTTGCCTTCTCCAAACAAGGAGCAACAATTTCCAACTCAGTATAATTCTACAGAGAATAATGTTCTCTTTCTCCAGGAAAATGCATCTGAGAATCATTAAAATACGTGACAATTTATGTAGAGATTATTTTTGCTTTACTTCACTGACTAATATGCTGTGGTTAATTACACATATTATTAAATTTTTTACAAGAGTAAAGTATATTTATTTGGGGAAAGTGCATTTTACTGTATTTTGTGCATTATGTTTATTTCTCAGAATATGGAAAAAAATTAAAACATGCCAATAAATGTTTTCTAAAGAGTAATGATTTGTCTGTACCTATTTTTAAATATAATACGAGCACTTTACTCTGAAAAAATTATCAAGGGGAGAAAAACAGAAGAAAGAATGATTGAATAAAGTATATTGATTTCCAAACTCTGGAACAAACCTATAAAAGTCTATGCCTTCACTGAAAAGAGTAAAAAAAAAAAAAAAGATGTCTATGTATTTTTTAAGCTTACTTGATAGCTAAGTGATAAATAATGAATATAGTTGTTCGAATACACCTGTGTGTGTTAATTTATCTTCTCAATGTTTTCATATCACAGTTTTTTATAGCTGTCATTAATGTTTATAAGAAAATGAGTTTAAGGAATATAATACTTGAGATTAACTGCCATATTCAAAACTTTTTATAGTTTTAAATGAAAACTAAATAAATCACTTGTTCAATCACAACCCAAAACATCTCATTAAAATTGTCTCCACATCTCAGCTTCCAATCATTTCACTTAAAATACCCAAGTAATTGGACAGCTATGAATTTTATTTGAATTATTTGGGTGCTGGTCAAATATTGGCTGTTTTCTTTTTTATGTGTTTCACAGTCCTAGAAGGAACAGGCGTATATTTTGTTGATCTCAGTAAAATAAAAATAGTCTTCAAATTATAAAATAAAAGTTGATTTTTACATTTTTTAGGCTTCAGGTATTTTGATATATTACCTGATATACTACCCTCTGGAACAGACAACATAAATTTAGACAATCGTCTTATATATAATGCACTTGCTTAATGGGAACAAATGACATTTATAGCAGTGGTCCACAAAGGCCTCTTATGGCAGCAGAGCACCTGGAATAATAAAACTGCCAAGGACTTTAAAACGTGTCCTTAGTGCAGTAGAGCTGAGGGAGTTCACCTTGGGGTACATTGCAAACAAAATTGTTAACTGTTTCCTTGGGAATTTTTAAAAGCTTTCTCTGCTAAAAATCACCCCTTTTAAAGTAAAAAATTAGGAAGATTATTTTCAAACTGGTTAACAGTCAACTCAAGGTACCCTGGAGACTTGAGATGGCAATAAGAGATGGTGTCTATCCTTTAGCACTCTGAAATCTGGGTTAGAGACGCTAACCACAGGTAAATAACAAAGGAATCTGGAGTGAATAGGGCTCTGTGGAGGAGCAAGGGACAGAGGAGAGTAGAGTTAAGGCAGCTACCCGCCAAGGAGGTGACTGCCACACTGGGTCAGACAGAAGGAGTGGCGTTTAACTGACTTATGGGAACGTTCTGGGGCCACAATTCTGAGGTTCAAATGTGTAACTTGTTTTGGAGACACGATCTGGTGTAGTTCTGTGTGTTTAGAGCATGGAATTCTTGAAAGACACCAAGGGGAAAAGAAGTGGTTGAAATTTGGTGTTGGGGGCTTTGTTCTGTAGGTTCAGTGGAGAATCACTGAAGTTTCTTCAGAAAGAGCAGTGATACATGTTTCATTAATTTAACTGGATTCGCCAAGTGAAAAAGAGGGTGCAGAGAGACAAGTACACCCATTAGCTACCCCGAGGGTGGCTTGCCATTGACCTCTGTCTGGGTAAGTGAAGCTCTCTAGATTTGTACGCACGGCAGATAGATCGCTAACACTGCGGTCCTGGAGGGAAAGCCTTACCAGCATAGTGGAAGTCTAAACATGAGGGCATAAAACTGATTACAACAGGTGAAGCCACAAAAATTGGCAGCAGATGGACCTTGGTGAGTGTGGGACAAAAAGTAAAAGATCTGCAATTTTTAGCTTCTGTGCCTGGTAAATTGACCATGGCAATAACCTCGCTAGAAGACTGGAGAGGGGCGGGTATGTGGGAGGGCACTGAATTTGTGTGGGACACAGTGAGCTGGAGATGCCTGCAGGACATGCAGATGGAGATGTCTACAGGCAGCTGGAGACTCCAGCCTGGAGCTGGGGAGAATTTGCTGTCAAGCATGAGAATTTTTATGCATTGCTTTCCCATCTCAGGAAGCCTGACAGAAAATGGGCCGAGAACCAAATTGTGTGTGTGGAGAATCTTAAGCAGATTGCTGCAAGAACATCCTTTTGTCTGAATAGCCACTCCTGCAGATGGAGTCAAGGGAGGTAAAAAAATAAGAAATGACTACCCTACAGACTCTCCAGTGGCAAAAGGAGCTGCCCCCGTCTAAATACACTGCCAATTACTGTACTGCTTCCCACCCAATCCCTCATCCTGTTATCATCCGGTGATTTACGAGTAGATTTGTAAGTTGCATGAACTGAGTTCTTATTTCCTCGTATGCGAGGACATCCTAGAAACATATATGGGAAAAAATTTGATATCATCTTGAAAGCTCTTTTTTCTATTTTAACATATTAATTGCAGTCACCTACTACGTGCACATCCAAGGTAGGTGATGCTTCACACATATTTTCTCTGCTCTTAACTCTTTTGCAATTTGTAGGGATCAATAACTCCATTATGCAAATGGAGAAGAGGGACTCAGAGCGACTGAGAAAATGTATTATATTAGTGCTTCACAGCGCTTTCCTTCTCCCCGCTCCACTTTGTGGCAGAACATCTTCACCAGCCTGTGGCAAAGAGCAGCAGATTCCTTACATACGAAAGCAGATTCTCCTTCCTCTATATCAGCAGCGCCGGGTCCAATCGGCCTCCAAATTCTATTATTATTCCTTCCTTTGGAGTGATGCTTTGTCTCTCTCATTTCAGTCCTCCTATTACAAATCCAAGTTATCTCAAGCTTTATATTGCTCTCTGTTCTCCCCGTCTCGTTTCCTCTCACTGATCTACCTTGTGCACACACAGGGCTGTGTGTGTGTGTGTGTGTGTGTGTACACACAGAGGGAGTGGCCTAGTGGCCTAGTCCTAGGTAGTGGACTAGAAGAGTAGACCCACACCCTGAAGGGCAGGATCGACAGCTGCAAGTAGATTCCTACCTACAGATAAACAATTGCAAATCACCAGAGAAGTGACAGGAGACAGACTGAGGGGAGGAGAGATGGGGTGATCAACTCAGCAAGATTCAAGATACTTGGGGGAGGCAAGAGGAGAGAAGCCTGGGGCTCCAAGCTCCACTCCATGGGTACTGCAACCTGAACCGTGCAGGCCGCCGGATTAATCAGGGAGCTGGTAGGAGACTGTGCAGTAACACTGCGCTGGAGAGCAGAGTGGGCACCGGGGGGTCTGCTGGCTCCATTCCCAGGCCCCTGCAACTGATGCTGTTCTGAGCTCTTGGCTCCCACATGTCTTTATAGAACTTGAGTTTGCTATAACCCTTCCATGTCACCCTTGCTGGGCCAAAGGGGAAGCAGCGAGAGCAGAAGCTCTTGTATGCCCCATAGCTGGAGGCTGAGTCCCCAAATTGGACCTGGCACTGCTGATGATGTGGAAGGGGAATCTGGCTCTTGTATGTAAAGAATCAGCTGATCTTTGCCACAGGCTGGCGAAATTGAGCGCAGTAGGTATTGCCACTTGAGAACCCTGAAGTTACTGCCTCAGCAGGACCTGCACAGGGAGAGAGCTCCAGCTGTCAGACATCCCAGCTCCCTGGTCCCGCGATTGTGGCTCCTCTGTTGCCTGGCCCAGTGGTTTCACCCACATAGCTTCTGTGTGCCACTTGGCAGGACCTACCCCCCACTCCCATGATCTAACACTCTGCCACACACCTGCATGCCACATGCCACTATTGCACTTGGACCTGGGTGGAGCTGACACCCACAGCCATAACACCCATGGCTACTGCCCAGCTGCCATGGCCACTGCCACAGAAGAAACAGGCATAGCAGCCTCCCACAATTCCTGCTTCTGTGAAAGAGGACTCATCCAATGCCCTGCCCAAGTTTCCAGCAGTGGCTTAGGGATCAATTCACCACTCCAAAATGAAAGTCTTCCAGCCCCAGCTTGAACTGTAACAATTAACAGCCTATAGATGATCTAATTAGTGCCCACATAGGAGTAAAAGTTAACTCACTTCAAGTTTAGGGGAGGCAGGCAAGGAAGGGGAGAGAGAGGAGGACCAGAGAATTGGTGTGCTCCCACTTAATGGGCACAATGTAGGGGTGTGTGGCACAGCTTTGGGGTGTGGGACGCAACTACAAGATGAACTCTACCTAAAAATTCAAATATTGTGACCTGGTTGTTTATAACCTCACATTAACCTGAAATTAAAAAAAAAAAGTTAAAGTTCACAGCACTTACCAATTCGTAGCACAAGAGAGAGAAGAAAACATGTACAAAACAGTTACTCACATACCAACATTAACACCACATGTGAATGGTCCTAATGCCCCACTTAAAAGAACAGAGTGGCTGCATGGATGAAGAAGCACAACAAGAGAATGTGCTGCCTACAAAAATCCCATCTCAATTACAAGGACTTGCACAGATTCGAGGTAATGGAACGGAAAAAGAAGTCCATACAAATGGAAACAAAAAGTGAGCAGATGTAGCCATTCTCATACCAGATAAAATAGTCTTTAAAATAACAATGACAAAAAGAAAGAAAATGGTCATTAGATCATGGTAAAGGGAGAAATTCAACAAGAAGACAAACAGCCTTAAATATATACATGCCCAGCACAGAAGCTCCCGGATTCTTAAAACAAATACTCCTAGATCTAAGCAAAGAAATAAATAATAGCGTCATAATTGCCAAGGACTTTAATAGCCCACTGACAGAACTGGACAGATCATCAATGCAGAAAATCAAAAAAAGAACTGGACTTAAATGGAACTCTAGAACAAACAAAACAAACAGACATTTACAGAACATTCTACCCCAAATTACTGAATATATGTTCTTCTCATCAGCACAGAGAAATTTTCCAAGACATCAAATTTTAGGCCACCAAAACACAGAAATCTTCTCCTAACCACAGTAGAATAAAAGTAAAAATTAACTTGAAGAGAAACTCTTACATTGACACAAATTATGAGAATTAAGCAACCTGCTGCCACATAATCCTTGAGTCAACGATGAAATTGAGGTGGAAAGCAAAACATTCTTCAAGCTCAAGGACAATGGGGACACAGGCTTTCAAAATCTATGGGGTACAGTAAATGTGGTGCTAAGAGGAGACTACACAGCCTTAAATGCTTCCATCAAAAAGACAGAAACATCACAAATTAAAAACCTCTTGTTACATCTCAAACAACTATGAACAGAAGATCAAACCAAACCCAAAGTAAGAAAAATAAGAAAGCTTAGAGCAGAACTAAATAAAATCCAAATGAAAATAAATAAATTAATGAACAAATAAACAATATAAAAGATCAACAAAACAAAAGATAGGTTCCTTGAAAAAATAAACAAAATTGATACATCAGTAGGCAGATTAACAAGAAGGAGAAGAGAAAGGACTCAAATAGGCTTAATTAGAAGTGAAGAAAGGAGATTTTACAACTGGTACCATATAAATGCAAAAGATCGTATGTGAGCACTATAAAACTCTATGCACACTAACTAGAAAACTTAAAGGAAATGGAAAAAATCCCTGGAAACACACAACCTCCCACGCCTGAATCAAGAACAAATAGAAACCTTGAACAGACCAGCAATGAGGAGCAAGGATTAAAGCCACTGTGAAAAGACTCTCCACGCAAAGTAATGACCTGTACCAGACAGATTCACAGCCAAATTCCACCGAACAAAGAAGACTGATGCTTGCCTGACAGAAATCATTCCATAACAATAATAAGAAGGGGATCCTTGCCGACTCAGTCTATGAAGCCAATATCACCTTGTTGTTAAAGCCAGGAAAGGACAGAACAAAAAAGAAAACTGCACTCAATGCCCCTTATGAACATTAATGCAAAAACCATTAACAAAATACTAGCATACTGAATTCAACAGCAAATCAAAAAGATAATTCACCAGGATCAAGTGAATGTAATCCAGGGGTGCAAGGGTAGTTCCACCTAAACAAATAAGTATCATAATTCACCACATAAGCAGAAGCAAAAACAAAGACCATAGGTTCATATCAATAGTTGCAGAAAAAGCATTTTATAAAATCCAGCACCCTTTCATGAAATCCTCAACAAACTAGGCATAGAAGGAACATATCTCAAAATTATAACAGCTGCAGATGATAAACCCATAGCCAACATCATATTGAATGTGGAAAAATTAAAAGAATTCCCCACAATTACATAGACATAGACTCATCTCCAAAGACTCCACATTATACTCAACATTTTTTTTTTTTTTTTTTGTTTTGCCCCACAATTGGGCTATTCTTTTTTTTTTTAATAATTTTATTGAATCATAATTATGTACATTGGTGCAATCACAGGGCACGATTCATATACATTCAGAAATATTTTGATCATACTGTTACAGATAACCTTCATGGCATTTCCTTGATCACTATATAAAGACA
>CAUYON010039385.1:0-23846 GCA_963573935.1 Arctocebus calabarensis | reverse complement strand
ATATGAATTTTTTTGACACAACAAGCCAGGAGACAGTTATGTTAATCAGTTAGATGTAAGTATTTCACATTGTATATCAATTCAGCATATTGTACCCCCCAAATGCATTAATATACATGGTTATAATTTAATAAAGAATAAATAAAAAGGAAAATTTGAAAAAAAAAAAAACAGATGCACCATTTTTACCCTCCCACCAACGATACTCGAGGGCTGTGATTGCCACACACTCTTGCCATGCCAGGTGCTGTGGGACTAATTTTAGGCATTCTTCCAGGTGACCAGTGGCATGCCTTGCAGTTTTAATGTGTTTCTGTAATAAATAATGGTGCTTGGCACTGTATCCTGTACTTATTAACCACTTATTTATCGTCTTATGTGAGGAATCTATTTAAATATTTTGCTCATTTCTTGAGTGAGGTACGTGTCCTTTTATTATTAAGTTGTGGGAATTTTTTATATGTGCTTCTTTTTTTTGTTTGTTTGTTTGAAGTTTTTTTGGCTGGGGCCAGGTTTGAACCCACCACCCCTGGTATATGGGGCTGGTGCCCTGCTCCTTGAGCCACAGGGGCCACCATATATGTGCTTCTTCGTATGAATATTCTGAGAGATCCATGATTTATCCATATTTTCCCTAATCTGTGGCTTGACTTTTATTTTTGGGGTGGTTTCTTTTGATGAGTAGAAGTTTGTAATTTTGATGAATTTGAAATGCCCACCTGTACTTGCTTGCATCTGGGTATTGCCAAAAAAATCTTTTGCCTACCCCAGCTCACAAAGGTCCTCTGATTTCCCTTAAGAGCTTTATGAGTTTAGGTTGAACATTTAGGTTTAGGGCCAATCTTTAATTATCTTTTTGTACAGTGTGAGGCAAGAACTGAAGTCCATCTCTTCCGTATAGACATTCAGTTATCCAAGTGCAAGTTGTTGAACGGCTTTCGTTCCCCATTGTAGTTGTTCTCCTTTATTCAGGGAGGATTTTGTTCCAAGACCCCCATGGGTGCCTGAAACCATGGATATTACCTAACCCTATATATGGATATTTTTCCTATACAGATGTATCTTTGATAAAGTTTAATTTATAGATTAGGCACAGTAAAAGATCAACAATAACCGAATAGAACAATTATAATGGTATACTACAATCAACATTAGATGAATGTGATTTCTCTTCCGCTGTGTCTCTCTTACGAAATATCTTACACAAGAAGTAGACTTGCCCTTCTTCTTGTGGTGATGTGAGATGATAAAACGCCTGTGTGATGAGACACCACAGGAGCTGATCTGATAACCAGGACAGCTGCTAAGTGGCTAATGGGCAGGTATATACACAGCGCGGATAGCTGGGCAAAGGGATGATTCACATCCCCGGTGGGACAGAGAGAGACGGAGTGAGATTTCATCTGGCGGCTCAGAAATCTGCACAGTTTAAAACTTTGGACTGGTTCATTTCTGAAGTTTTCGGTTTAATATTTTTGGACCAGTGGGGGACTGCTGCACATTGTTTTGACACCTTTTTCAACAATTGAATGAATTCCTAAGTGCGAGTCCATTTTGTAGCTCTCCCTGTTCTTTTTAAAACATGTACATTCCCTTCTTGATTCCTTCTCCACTCTCATTTCTTTTCCCAAAGTATAAGACGCCATTTGAGCTATTCAATTCATTTGTAAATGCTGTTGGAAAATACGAGTTTTTGCTTTGTTGTCCTTTCTGTATACAATATCATTCAATATAAATGATGTTGAACTATCTTATTATGTTTACTGATTACCTTTAAAAATAAGATACATCTCTCTCTCTATTTCTCCATCTCTCTGTCTCCATGAGAGCGCCATTGTCAAGGCCATGAGCTAACCCATAGTTTCAGCCTCACATTTCACTCTTTGTGTGTGTGTTGTGTCTCGCCCCTGTACTCGCTCACTGCTCACCTTCAACTTCCTCTTACCAAAATCTCTGCTGTAGGAACATTACTATGCACCTCCTGTGGCCCCAAATGAGAATTTCTTTGAGGCAGTGACCCACAGGCAGTGTTGAGTAACAGGGCACAGAAGTTTCCAAAAATGATGGCCACACACCTCCCAGCCCACACTCTTTTTACAAGATGAGGTCAGCACTCTTTCCACTGAGAGGTGGGGTTCGTGCTCTTCCCGTGATCTTGGGTGGGCCTCTGTTAGTTCTACAACCACTAAAGTATATCATCAGTAATGCTACGTACGTCACTGGTATGAGGCTAGACCATATAAACAACACCCATTTCTTGCTTGATTGTGGAAGCCCCTTGCTCTTGGGTTCCAGCTTCCATGTTAGACCTGCTGGTACCTCATTCCAGCTCCTTGTGGAGCCAAGTAGCCACAGAGGGAGTCACCTGTAGGAATTTGGGCAATGGCCTCACCAAGATGCTAGCCAGTGGGCTACAAGCAGCTGCCAGACATAGCAGGTGACTTTTCTGGTGGCTGCAACCCCCACTCTTTGAGCTTACCTGGTTGATGCCCTGAGGAGCAGATATGAGCTTTTCCCATTGAGCTCTGCCCAATTTCAAGACCAATGCGCTAAATGACATTTGGTTTCTTAAGCCACTAAGTATGCAATGGCTCAGCATGCAGCAACAGGCAGCTGGGACACATGAGCTCAGATATGGTGTCTTTTTTTTTTAATTTTATTGTTTGGGGTTCTTTGAGGGTACAGAGAATTCATTTATGCTGATTGCATTTGTTAGGTAAAGTCCCTTTTATACTTGTGTCCCGCCCCCAAGAGGTGAGCCACACACTGTGACTCCCATCTCATCCCTCCTCCCCCCTCCCCACTCTCTTATTCCCCTGCCCACCCCTTGGTCATCTACTGGCTTCATATCAGAATTGAGTACCTTGGATTCTTGCGTCTCCATTCTTGTGATACTTTACTGAGAAGAATGTGTTTCACCTCTATCCAGCTTAGTGCAAAAGATGTAACGTCTCCATCTTTTTAAATAGCTGAACAGGATTCCATGGTGTACATATACCACAGCTTGTTAATCAGATCAGGCGTCCTGAGGAAATAGTAGGAACCACCGATACCCAAGGCCCTACCTCTTCATGGGCAGCACCTCTCGCTACTTTTTGCCTAATAGTTTCCGAGTAATTGTTCATTAGTTAAAATCGTGTTTCTCTGCCTCACCAATGATTTTGACCTTTTCTTCACACTGCCTGTTCCCTGCATTTCTCTGAGGCCGCCACGCTCCTCTTCCTTTTTCGTCAGGTCCTTACTCGGTCCTGATATTGGTCTCTGGATGGTTTTGGACATTGCGACTATTCTTCTGCGTTCCATCATCTGTCTGTTGACTTTGACAGTTGTGTCCTCACGATTGCAGACAGCTGACAGAATGAGAGATTTCCATGAAGGAAGAGTCCCATCTGTGCCTTCATTCTCCTAAGCACTGGAAAGCCGTTCTCAATAACATCTTCTCACATTTTTGCACAATGCTTTGCAGTTTAAAAATATGTGCATATATATGAGTTTATTTAACAGCCTCTGAAAGATAGCCCTTATCACTCTCCCTGCATTTATAGCTTGGTGAAGGAAGGTCTAGCTACTTGATGTGATCTTCCCAAGGTCACATGCCATCAGAAAAGATCACTGTTCAGAGCGTCCAACATACCAACAGGCCTGAGGACTTCTATGAAGTCAGGCGATAATTTAACCCCCTAGGAGAGGAGACAGCTGGTACTGGGTGGATCACGGTGACTCAGCTTGGTAGCCGGAGATCTGGAGGCCAGCTCCATCTTTATGCCTGCCCCATGCTTTGGGTAAATAATTTCTTCTATCGAAGGCCTCACTTTTCTAGTCTATAAAACTGACTCAATCATCATAATGATGTTGCCCTCCTAAATGAATCATGAAGGTTAAAAGAGGTAATAGAAGCAGTAGAGTGGGGTGGTGCCTGTGGCTCAGTGGGTGGGGCGCTGGCCCCATGTACCCATATACCCATGCACCGGCCAAACTGCAACAAAAAAATAGCCAGGCATTTTGGCGGGCGCCTATAGTCCTAGATATTTGGGAGGCTGAGGCGGGACAGTCGCCTAGGCCCAGTAGTTGGAGGTTGCTGTGAGCTGTGACACCACAGCACTCTACCTAAGGGTGTTAGAGTGAGACTCTGTCGTTAAAAAGAAAGAAAGAAAGAAACAGTAAAGTTTTATTCTTCCCTCTCTACAACATTTTTTTTAAATTATTTTTTACGATTTTTTTTCTTCTTTCCATCATTTCACAGCTCACAGCAACCTCCAATTCCTGGGCTCAAGCGAGTCTCCTGCCTCTGCCTCCCAAGTAGCTGGGACTTCAGGTGCCCAGCACAACACTCGGCCATTTTTTGGTTGCAGCCGTCATTTTTGTTGGGCAGGCCCGGGCTGGATTCGAACCCGCCAGCTCAGGTGTACGTGGCTGGCGCCTTAGCCAGCTGAGCCATAGGCGCCGAGTGTTTTTCATCCTTTTTTAAAAATTTCAGATTAGCATTTTTATCCCCAAAGTCTAAGGAATCAGTTTATCTGGGGAAAGACCCCGGATTGGAGATCAGAGCAGTTATGTCAGAATTTTAAGCTCAGATCAAGTCCTGAAAGGCTGCGTGGTGCTGGGAAAACCCCAAGCAAGGGGCCTCAACACGTCCAGCTCAGGGACGCAAACAGGACGGGAGATAAAGTCAGAGTTAGCTCCCAGGAGAAGAGGAAGTGTGTGTGCACACACGTGTAGACACGTGCGTGCGTATGAGATCACGCGTGCATTTGCACTGGACAAGCAGGTGACGGTACATGTGGGCGTGAATCTGTGCCTGTGTTTTTGAGCACACACACGTGGGTGTGCATGCTTGCCTGTGTGCATGTGTGTGCAGAGGGTGTTACCAGTGTGCAACGACATTTCCGATTATTAATGGAGTGCTTTCTTTCCATGATTCTACCCCAAAGCTTCTTTCTTCCCAGCCCAGAAATGTGTGGTATGCTGTTCTAGGAGCAGAGAGGCAGTGGCCAAGGCCAGTTAGCAAGGGCCAGGGCGATGGAAGCGGCCCGTCTGGCCGACGATCTCGCATGCTTGTGTTTTAAGCCCTCACGCTACACTGAGAAGTCCAGGTCAGCCCAGTGGAAGGGGAAAGGCAGGAGGGTGGCAGCAAACGGTCCAGGGCGAACGTGTCTGCCCCTGGGCAGCCAACCCACAGTGCCTCTGCTCACCCTCCGGCAGGCCCCACCCCCTGGGCGCAGCCCCTGAGTGGACATCACGGGATCACGGAAGGAGGGGGGGGTTTCTGCAGCTTGGCACATGGGGCTGGCCACCACACAGGAGAGGATGAAGAGGAGGGGCAGGGGACCCCCCCCGTAGCTGAACCCAGGCTCCGAGGCAGGTGGCAGCCATCACTCCCGCCTCCTCCAGCCCCTCAGGGCTCTGCCACTGGCCTGTCCCCGCTGTAGCACAAATTCCAGAGCCACCTGGGCCTGGCAGTTTGTCACCACTAAAAGCCTCATATCCTGGCTCCCCCTGCACTATTAATCTCAGAAAAACATGTTGTCAACCCTAATGAAAAAGGGGAAGCCACCAAGGGGAAGGTGTCCACACCTCGGGCTGACAGTTGTCAGGCAGGCCAGCAGCAGCGTCCTGCTGGGGACAGTGCAGGATGAGCAGAAGCAGTGGGGAGCGCCTGGGGAGGCGGCAGGGGGTGAGCCAGAGCCCGCCAACAGCAGGTGGTCCTGGTGTGTGGCACGGAGGAGGACCAAGGACAGGAGGCCCGAGACCCAGAGGGGACGCTTCCAGGGACACGGGACAGCACTCCCAAAGAGAAGTGGCAGCTGATGAAGGTTTCTCGGTGCTGCTGAAACATTCACGAGAAGGAAGCCTTTGGTGGCTGGCAGCTGTGTCCCCAGCCCTGCCCTTCCCTCTGAGGCCAAGCGGAGGGGGAAGGACTGAGCTCTAATCACTGGCCACGCACACAGGCCTCAGGCCTAACCGAGCACTAAAGGGGTTTCTCTCGGTCTGTGGAACTGTTGTTTTTGAATTCATCATGAGATTTTAAATTGGGATAGGCTACGCAAAGTGCCAGGTTTGCAATTTCTCTTGAAAAATAAAACATCCAACCCTTTGGGGGCAGCCCTGCACGTGGTGGCCGTGGGTTTGCAGAGTTGTGGTGACTGGGGGACGTGAGCCCACCACCCGGGGCCAGCCGTGTGTTCACCGCTCTAGCGCTCTAGCAGGAACAAGCCATGGAGGTCTGGAGGATTCCTGGGCACCGAGAATCCTCGCCATCCCGCAGCCTGGTGTTTCTCTTCCAGTTCCTCCTCTCCAGCATCCTCTGTAGCATGAAGTCTGATGGAACATCTTCCAGCCTTCCCTGCACAGCCCTCTCACCGACCCCTCTCGCTGTGGGGCCAGTTCTCTCTCTCTCCTTCTTGTGCTTTGGGCCCTGCCATCCAAGGCTCCCCCTCCAAAGGCTCCTGTGAGCCCAAAGATCACAAATCAATTCCCTCCCCCTTTGTGACTTGTCCAGATGTGAGTCAAAGGACTTGGAGTCTTTCCAACCTTCAGTCAGCTCTGCTGGCACTGGGAGCCTGAGTGTCCCCCACTGCTGTGTGCCCAGACAGGCAGGAAGGAGAAAGGAGGCACCCCAGTCCCATCAGCAAGGCCAGCCTCAGGCCCCAAAGAGTCAGCAAATGCAGACAGGTAACATGTGCAGCAGAAATGAATGGCAGGGGCAGGGGCAATCGGGAAGCCTTCCTGCAGGAGGAGGAGGAGCTTGAGCTGGGCTGTGGGTGGTGCAGTGGCCAGCAGGGCTGTTAGAGCAGCAAAATCCTGAGCCCTGGGATTAGACCTTTCGGTTCCAGCCATGTGACTTTGGGCTTCCTTATCTTAAGTGGGGATGACGTTAGGCCTCAGACACTCGGCTGCTCTGTCTCTCTAGAGAGGTTTTGTCCTGACTTCCTGGACTGTGTCCTTTCTGGGCCTCCTCGGACTGGTCTGCACCTCTGTGGCTCTGTGTGAGTCTTCAGTCTGCAGCACTCAGTCCAAGCCACAGGGGAGATGACCCCAAGAGACATTTTTCATTTGGCTGAAGGTGGGGAAAATGTCGTAGTTGAGTCGGGGAAGGAACAAATCCGTAATACTTTTCCTGCAAGTCGGAAAGTGCAATGTTTAGTCAAAGTAGTCTACATTTATCACATTCCTCCTGACTCTCTAGACTCCCCTCCCCCACATCGGGGGAGGGGGTCATCGTGATGGGCACCTAGGGGGGATTCTACCAGGAGGGAAGCTGGGCAGAAAGTAAGCGAAGGTCACAGTGGTCCCCGAGCTGAATGAAAATCTGCGAATTTGCACTGTAGTTTAAAAAGCATGTGCATGGTATAAATATCAACGTTAGCTGGGACTATTGAGGCAAGGGGATCAGTCACTTGAGCCCAAGAATTTGAGGTGAGCTCTGACACCACAGCACTCTACCAGGGCGACAGGTGAGACTGTCTCAATCGATCGATCGATCAACGTTACCCTTGTTGTCAGCACCTCATCCTCGTTGGCCTCTGGGAAGGATAGTGTCCGCCTCCGTCAGGAGGAAAAGCAGATGAGGAGGAGAAGAGAGAAGGGCATGCCCAGGCCCCGGGGAGGCTGTGGGCGTGGCTGCTCCTTTTCCGGCCTCTGGGTTCTTCTCTCAGGAATGAGAGTGAGGCCAATGCAAAGACTCCGTGGAGTGTGTGGCGGATTTCGAGGCAGCAGGGACTGGAGAGCCTCGTCCCACGGTCTCTGGGTGCCTGGTGGCACCGGCCTGTGCATTTTAACATCCCGAGGCCAGCTCACTGGCGTCACTTCCCCCAGCTCCTCCGACTCTGCCCTTTCCACGGGCGCAGAGGAATTTCCCGTCTCGGTGACCTTCTCCACCTATATTTCATGACTCGTGAGCAGCCCTCTCCTCGGAGCTTTGAGCTGTGGCCGCGTCTCCTCCCAGCTCTCTGCGCCTGACGGCGAGGCAGGGCTGGTCAGGAGAAGATGCTGTGACAAGATGAATCACTTCCCTGCGCTCCCCTGAGGATGCTCCCGTTCTGGGAGATTTCTTCCGCAAGGTGAATTTTCCCCAAGAGCCAGGGAGCACCTTGGGAACCTCACTGCCTGCCCCCTCCGTAATGTGTGTCTTACTAGGAGCCCCGTGCTTTCACTGTGCTGAAGGGCCTGGCCGCCTGTCCTCTGTGGGCACGTGCCCTGGCCTGCCAGGAGGGAGCGGCCAGAGGAGCTCAGCCACAGCTCGCAAAGGGGACGTGAGAGTCACAGAGACACCCGTAGACCATGCTGAATCTCAGAGACACCCCCAGACCTGTGCTGAATCTCAGAGACACCCCCAGACCAGTGCTGATTGCAGACATTCCTCTAGACCCTTGCTGAGTCTCAGAGACACCCCTAGACCCGTGCAGAGTTGCACAGACACCCTTAGACCCGTGCAGAGTTGCACAGACACCCTTAGACCCGTGCAGAGTTGCACAGACACCTTTAGACCCATGCAGAGTTGCACAGACACCCCTAGACCCGTGCAGAGTTGCACAGACACCCTTAGAGCCATGCAGAGTTGCACAGACACCCCTAGACCCATGCAGAGTTGCACAGACACTCTTAGAGCCATGCAGAGTTGCACAGACACCCTTAGACCCGTGCAGAGTTGCACAGACACCCTTTGAGCCATGCAGAGTTGCAGAGACGCCCGTACATCTGTGTTGCATGTGTGTTTGGAGAATAAGCGATTCTGGGGAGAGACTGGGTGGAGGGAAGATTGGCCCCAGAGAGAACTCACTGGCACTTGGGTACCCTGTGTGCACATCAGGTTCAGCTGGGCTGGATTCACCTGCTCAGGTAAATCCATTTCACAAGAGCAGAGAGGCGGAAGGAGGAAAGGCAGAAAGGTGGGGAGGGCGGGCGGGCGGGAAGGAGAAATGAGAGACTTTTTTTAAGTAGTGGAGATGGAGCCAAGTGCAGCAAGAGATCCAAATACATGTTAATATTTCAAAAAACAAAAACGGGAGAAGTAGCAGGCTCCCATCAGAGCGCCGTCCCAGTGACCTGGGGCTGCCCCCTCCCCACCCGGCCAGGGGCAGCCTGCGGGAATCCGCACTGTGTAGCCGGCACTGTGACCCCTTGGGCAGGTGCCCTGGCAGAGCCATCCTTTGTGCCCTGTTTTCAGCAATACAGGGACACAGAGACCTCTGGCCAACCCTGGGACATGAATCACGGCCGGCTCCCCAATTATCTCTCTTTCCCTTCCTTGCCTGTGTTACCTCCTAGAGTGAACATTCCCCCTCCCCCGCCCCACCCACGGTGGCATCACCAAGGTAGGGTGTGACTGTCCCTCATCGGTACAAGTTTCCTGTTGTTGTCCTCAGCTGTTCAGGAGGCCTGAGAGTGACTGTGGGTGGCCGTGTGGACAAAGGCGGCATGGTGTGGTTTCCTTAGTAACTGCATAAGCTGGGAAGGCTGAGTTTTCACAAGGGCCACTTGGGGACAGCCGCGTCAACTTAAGCAGGTAAATGGTCCGGGGACCGGGCACCGGGTGAGCGTGCTCAGGAGCATCCAGACACCAGCTCCATGGGCACCGGCTTCCTGAGGCCCCCAGGACAGCGTCATCCTGTCTCTGCAGCTGCACAGACTGTCGGTTCTTTGGCCAATTCAGGGGACAACAGCCTATCAGTCTGGTATTTACCATCCATTAAACAACTCGGAACTCAAGCATCTAACCCCAGCTGTGTCCCGAAGCGAAGGCCAACAGACACAGGCTAAATCCCACTGCCTGCCTAGGGTGGTGGCTCCCACCCAAACCTTGGTGCCCATTGGCCCTGCCCTGCTCCCCAGAGCTCCTGAGAATGTGCATGTGTGATGAGGTCCTTGGTGATGCTGAGGCTGCAGGTCTGGGAGTCGCCGTTGTCTAAGAACCATGATCCACTGGGATGTCGTGAGCTCTGAGGCAGCTCTGAGCTCAGACTTCTGCATGGTTCTGCCTCCCCCAGGCTCAGGCAGAGAGCAGCGAGGGCGGATCGGACAGAGGTCTTCCCGCAGGGAGGTGTGGCTGGTTTCCCCTCTTCTTCCGTCCCTCCTCTCCAGTCACGGTGGTACAAGTCTCTCTTTTGCTGTCAGCTCTTCTCTCATTCCTTGGCCCCTCTTGGAACAACTGTGCTAACTCACACTGTGGCCCACCAACTCTGCAGACTCCTGTTGGCCGCTCCGTCTCAAAACATCCTGATGGGCTCTGATGGGAAGAGGTTTGCATGATTTCAAAAAGGCAATCAGTTTGGCAGAGAGTGCCAGGACGTATGGCTGAGGAGAGAGGCTCTGGGAGCAGGGATGGATACACAGGAGTGTGCTACAGGAAGGGCGGGGTTAGAGAGAGCAGGAGCTGTGAGCAGGTGGGGTCCTGCACGGGAGTTGGAGCCCAGAGCCACGAGGAAAGGGAAAATCACCTAGAGACAAGATTACCACCAACCACGTGCCAAGCTGAGATTTGAGGAGGCTTCATCCTCCAGTTGCACTGTGAGCCACAGGACTTGTCCGTCAGGGGAACAGTGGACAGAGCCATTCCTGCTGGCTGGTTAATTGTAAGGTTTTGCTCATTACTTAAATGTATTTTAAGCTATGTAAGCTACATGGACAGTTGAATTCTCATGATTTCTTCTTGTATAGGATACAACACCACCACATTCACCTTTGGAAAGGTGATCGTATCATTTCTTGTACAACTTGGAAACTCTTGAGAGGTGAAGGGAACACAGTTAGTAATTATGGGACAACAGATAACATTGGGTCTGTTCCGGGGGAAGCAAGAATTTTGAGCATTCCACAACTAGGAGATGGTGCTGATCAGATAGACATTATGGAAAATGCCATCCAAGTCTTCTATAAGAATGAGGCAGGGGGGCTAGAACCCAGGCAGCCCACCACCATTGAGGAGCCTTCTTGGGCAGGTCACAGAGTGCCCAGGTAAGACCCCAAGAACTCCAGCCACCAGACCCAGAGAGGTCTGAGCCGCAGGAGGCTGATTTGTAGCTAAGCTGAGGAGCACTTCCAGAAAGGCAAGCACTAATTTTCTTGCTCTTTCTGCCAGCAACTTTTTCTGTGACTTTGGCAACTCACTTCATCTCTGAGTCTCCGTCTGCTCATCCATAAAATGGAAGCATCAGTTTTTTAGTATCTTTGAGGTGTTAGGATTTTTTCGCATTCTAGACTCCAATAGTACAACACTGATTTGATTTAGGAAAGAGGTCAGCAAACTGTGTTTAATGGGCATATCTGGTCCACTGCTTGTACTTGTAAATAAAGTTTTATTAGAACATAGCTGTGTGTGTTAGATTATTTATTGCCTATGGCCGCCACTTTGTTATAATATCAGAGCTGAAGAGTTGCAACAGAGACAGGTGGCTTTTAAACCCTAAAATATTTGCTCTCTTTTTAGATGAAAAGTTTGCCATTCGAGATTTAGAAGAAATATACACAATGATAGATCAGAGTCTAAAGGATTCAAGAAAATCCACCTTGGAATATAATGCTAACCCAGTCCTGCTTCCGAATGATGCTCTCTGACATTATTTCTTCTGATGCTTTAAAAAAAAATAAAAAACCTACAATTTTTTGGAAAGTTTTCGTCTATTAACTTTGTTAGAATAAAAATATCCATAATTTTGCTACTCAGGTGTTTCCCATATGTACAGTTTGACGTATTTCCTTTCAGTATTCATTCCAGGCATGTGAGATCATGGAACTTTTTATCTTACTTTTGTTTTGTTACATGATGTAAATGTTTTCCTTGTGATTGAAGTATCATCTTAATCAGAAAGACTGATGCCTGTGTAATATTCCATGATTTATTTAATCATCCCCATATGATTGAACATTCAGTCCTTCACTGTTCTACTGGGCACTGCTGTTTTTATGTATGAAAAACATCTGTGTACACACGAGTCTTTGTGTTCATTACAGATTGTTTCCTTAGAAGAGATTTCTGGAAGCAGCATCACCAGGCACATGAAATGATTGCCTTTTCACCCCAAACAGGAGGCTCACATTACCTTATTCCTCAACTTAACTGAAGAGGAAAAATCAAAAAGTAGGCATGAGACCACCGTCCTCTTGGGACTTCTAGCAAGAGCATGGCAATGACCCCCACCCCTGGGGAGAGGTGAAAGGTCCTCTTCCCCTTCACCTTGATGGTCCTTTCTTGGTAGCTGGACAGGAAATGCCACTGTGAGCGGCATTCAGGCCTCCAAAACAGCATCAAAACACCAGCCAGAAATAGACCACATCTGTTCGGGAGCCTCTGGCAGCCTTCTGAACCAGCACAGCTACTGAGATGCCAGAGGATTGAAAACGCAAGGGCCCCCCAACTACAACACTGATGCCCACCCTTGGAGGCTGTGGGTCTCAGCCTGCTTCCCTCACTGCCTGTCCTGAGTCAAGAGGTGAACATCCTTAAGCCTAATGGGGTAAATGCTTATTATAGTGTGAGCTCATTTGCAGGAGAAGCACCTAGGACAGTCCCAATCCTCATGCAAAATCACCAATTTATGGCAATATTCCTTGTTTAGAAAACAAGGCTATCCAAACACTATAATTACAACGCATGCCGCCAGCCCAGAGTTCCTTCCATTAATGCACCGGCTCCAGATACATTCGTCAAATAGAGTTTTTTTTTTCTCTTTGCCTTCTTCTCTGGGTACTTTTAAGTTCAGGGACAGAGAACATGTCTTCATTAGAAACATTAACATTCACAGGCCGTAGTAAATTTTGACAGTGAAAAGGTCTCTGTAACCTTTAGTTGTGCAGAAATTTACTTCCCAAGAAAATTACATCTGGCACTGTCTTAATTAATGCTAGCTTTCTTTTCTGAAAATTGTGGGCTTGTCAGTAAAAAAGGCAGAAAAAAACCTGAATTTAAAAGGCTGGACACAAAAGACGCTGAGAAATAAAGCTCTGTGAGATTTCATAATATTGCTCTGTTTTTGTTCTACAGAAAGAAGATGAAAAGATCTCATTTGATTTTGCCAAATGCAGCCACATACATGTAATGTAGAATTGATTTGCATTTCCCCTCTTTTGTCTCGGAGTTTTATCATGTAAAGTGTGCTTGGGAAGGTATTCTATTTTAAAAGCAATAGGTCAAATAAAATCTATACCTCCAAGGGAAAAAAAATAATGTATGACTTCATTTTTTTTTTTTTTAAGCCTCTCTCTAACTCAGTGTTTTCAACTGGTGTGCCACGGCACCCTGGTGTGCCAAGAGACGATCTTAGGCGTGCTGTGAACATTTTTAAATATCATGAATTAAATTATTTTCAGATGAAATTAAAAGCACAATAAATATATTCTCTTCTTCCACTCTTTTTTTTTTAATGTCAACATAATTTAAGTGTGCCACGGAAGTTTAACTATAGGCTCAAGTGCACCATGAGATGAAGGTTGGGAAACACCACTGTAACGGCTGGAATTAATTGCAGCTCACAGTGAGAACTGGGCCTATTTTCTCGCAGGAGTTTTCATTATCCGACATTCTCTCCTGGTTTGAAACGGGTTCCAGGGATGACGGGAGAAATTTCCACATCTGGAGATTTCTATTTTCGGTGTCCGGGGCTTCCGTTTTGACCATGAGAGGATTTTGCTTTCTTGGGGGTTTAGAGATTGTGTTTAGGCTTTTCTGTTTTTCCCTTCTAATCTAGCATCACCTTTCTCCAGTTTCAGGGGGGAGCCTCCGAGACGTAGTCCTAGGGAGTTTCTTTCCAACACCACGCTCTTTGTGTCATGTGGTGTGAAGCATTCTTATAAAATGTCCCGGTTTTGCCATGTGTGGGCGACACCTGAGAACTAGAGGCAGAGATGAGGTCTTGGAGAAACTCCGTGGCTCTGGAATCTGGTGGTGGGAGAGAAGAGGGGACTTGTCCAAAGATGTGTGGCTCTCTGGACACAGCGCCCAGCCTTTCAAGTCCTGCCCCTCAGCACTGAACTGTACCCTCCATGAGGACATGCTGGCTGGGGCTCTCAGCTGTTCATCAGAATGCCTTGGAGAAGAGCAAGGGAATCATTGTTCTTGATTTGGGGCCAACACCTGCAAAAATGCAGTGCAGCACCACTTTAAGAACTTGAGCGGTATCCAGCCATCCCTGGGTTGCCACACACCGCCACTCAGAAAGGGCCGCTCCAGACACTCTCAGCTCTTGTAGGTCACAGAAGAAGCCTCTCTGTGGCTCCACTGTATCTTCAACGCCTCCGTGGCACTGGCCGCTCACCCCTTTTAACAGAAAAGAGGAGGCTTCAGGCTTCCCCAAGCCTTCAGATCTAGCTGGAATTTAATTACATGGTTTTGTTTCCATTATAAGTTTTTTTTTTAATAGTAATTTCATATTTATGGTAAGTGCTATTAGTTTTCTATTCATGGTAATGATATAAAGCTTCTTTTAAAAATTAAATCTATTTAAGTAAAAACAAAGGAATATAAATTAAATAAAAATAGTAAGTAAAACAGAGTACCAGTGGTTCCCGGGTGTGGCCAAGCATGGCGAGGGTGGCTGTTGAAGGAGGCTTGAAGTTCAAGTTGAGCAGAAGTTGCTGTTGGAGACAGAGGTCCAAGAAAAGGAGAGGGTCAGTTCTGGGCCCTCTCCCCAGATGGGACATGTCTTCCTCAACCTTCCAGGCGCTCTGTCCATGAAGCTTCCCACTGTACGTAATTTAGGTGTGTTTATCAAACGCTTACTGGGCGCCTCTCCCTCGGCTAATAACTCATGGCCAAGCTGGTTGGAGAGACGTACCTCGTCTCTGCATTTCCCAGGCTCTCCTGCTGCTCCCTGGCAGCCTGATAGGAGGCAATATTTTAAGATAAAAGGATATTAAAAGAGTGTGTGTGCTTGTGTTCACACTCCCGTGTGCTGCTTTATCTGAGTTGTTGTCGAGTGCCATATAATTTAATAAATTATAACATATTTATAAATAACACTGCTGGTTAATGTCCTCACACATTTTTCACAAGGCATCACAGGCCCAGTCCTGGGAGAAGGGGTCTGAGAGGTGGGGGGTGAGGTGCTCACTGGTGCTGGGCGGACGTGAGTTTCTACTCAGATGGCAGCTTGCTCAGTGCCACCTTGGGCAATGGGGGGCAGGTGGGCTTCGCGGGTCTGGGCACTGAGGAAACCATGGGTTCTGGAGGGGGTAACTACGGACAGTCAGGACAGGTCCATGGAGGACTTTGGGGTCAGTGGGTGTCCCTATGGGGAGAAGTAGGAAATCATTAGGGACTGTGGGGGGCTTGTGGGGCAGTAAGGGAGGGTCTGTGCAGGGCTGGAGAGCCACAGCTTTGGGAAGGAGTGACCGCAGATGACGGTGTCCAGACTGCCTGAGGCTGACCGCCTCCCTCTTTATAAACCACCTGCCTGGCCTGTGACTACTCAGGAAATGAAACACTGTCCACTTGAAAAAATTAGAGATAAAGGCAGAAGAGAGAAAATTCAAAAGGTCTGAGATGAGCCAGTGAGTAATCCGACAGTTGGCTGTGCCTGTCCTGACACGAAGGCAAAGAGGAGCTTGGGGCCTCCGTGACGTCAGGGGTGCACAGGTCGCCCCACGTCCTTACAGACATGCAGGTTGTGATTCAGGCAGAGCCGGCGGGGGCATCTTCAGCAAGCTCCCCCACGCCACCACACTTTGAGAACCTGGTGCTCGCAGCCTGCAGACGGGAGCTGGCAAGGCAGTGGGCAGAGATAAGCTCACGCTGGAGATGGGACAGCTCAAGTCCACGCCACCGGCCGCCAGGCACCTGCAGCCAGTGAAGTGACTTTCACAGAAGTTGGCAGCTCAGCGGCCAGTGACCCGATGGGACAAGAGTCCAGTCCTAGGCTCGGTCCAGAACTCCTGCAACTCTCCCTCTCCCGGCCCTACCCCTCCCACCCTGGCGGCCTCAGTTTCCCAATAGGGAAATTAGGCAAGAGGCTCTTAGAGCTATTCTAGGATTTCGGTTTCCCATAATAGACAGAACCTTTAGCAGTTGGCTTTAATATGTGCGAATGTCTCAGACTTGGTGTGAATTGGGGAACTCCTATCCCAAAATACCTCCCTCACTTCCAGCCAAGTTGCCTGAAATACCACCATGAGTACGACATTCCTTTGGGGACAAAGAGTCTCACTTGCAGAGGGTAACTGCACAGAGAGACTGCAGGCCTGAGCTCGTCTGCCCAGACCGTCCTCCCCCACAGCAGGCAAGAACCGAACAAGGCTGCCCATGGAGGGGGGGCGGGCTCAACAGGCACACGCTACCGTCTCCCCCATGGTGTCCCCAGGAGCCAGGTCAGCCCTGCTCTGCAAACACGGGGCAGCCAGCTCCGCCCTGGCCGAGACATGGGTGCTCTTCCAGGTAAACCTGAGTCTGAGAGCGTCCACGTGTGATCCAAGCATCAGCTCCGGGGAGCCCAGGGACTGTGTGTGTGTATTTTCCAAGCAGTGTCTTCTGATCCCAAGGCAAATGCAGTCCTTTCTCTGTGCTTGTGCAAAATGCTCCTCACCCACCCTGCACCTTCCGTCCAGCCGCCACCTGCAGAGAGAGTCATGGGAATAACAGACACCCACCTTGGACTTATTGGGGGCTGGGTTTCACCAGACCACAAACTTCCCTCCCTTCCTGAGCTTCCTGGGGCTTGTTGACCCAGCCGACACTCCACATAATAGGGCAGAGAGCTCCACGGACTCTCCTGCTTATCAGGGAACCCCAACCAGGAAAGCCCAGTTTAGGTCATGTGCACCAAAGTTGGGATGCCCGAGCTTCAAGGGCCTGGCTGGGGGATGAACCGTAGGGTGACTGTGGGCCCAGAGCACTGCCATGAAATATTCTGCATACCCCCACATTTCCATTTTCATGACATTCCCTAAAGGGCTCCGATGCTAAAACAAAATAAAAAACAAAACAGAACAAAAAGCCTCTTATTTGCAGAGGTATCAGTTGAGACCCAGGAGGGGGAGGGACGGTCGTGTTCATATGGGAAGGTCCCCCACCCCCACTTCACTCCCAAGCTGCTTTTCTGGCACATGCCTTTATCTGAGAAGAAAGCAGAGCTTTAGGGGTCCTCCTTGGGCGCCTGGGCCTCCTGCACCAGATGCCAGGTGCCAGCATGCCTAGCAGACCCTGCGGGGGTGTCTCAGCTCCCTAGCCCTGTCCAACCCCTCTGAAGGAGGAGAGCTGGGACCCTTCCACACCTATGTCCTGCTCCAGGTCTCAAGCTGGCCCGGGACAGCCTTCCTCCACTGTGGCTCCAACTCTCCATCCCCTGGCTCTGTTGTTTCTTGGTGTCTCTGGTCCTGGGGTGTCCCTGTTCCCCCACCCCCACATTGTTCCTGAGTGTTCCGGATCCTCGCACACACCACACACATCATTTCTGCCCTGAGCTGAGCTGTGCGGAGGGCCGGAGGGGAACGATATATTATCACGTTCTTTGTCTCACAAATGGTAACACATGACACTTGTATTTGCCCCAAGATAATGTACAAATATGTTTTACAGGGTTTCCTAATGATAATCATTATATTTCATTCTTCTTGCCCTTCTAATAACGATAACAGTCTAGCGTTATTATTTTTTTTAACCGTTCTCAGCGAGTGTGACATTCAGTTCAGAGAATGGAGTGTCAGCAAGAAATCCATATGCTGGGAGAAGCCCCTTCCATTTATTTTTAGGTTTGCAGGAGAATGAAGTGATCTCACCTTATTATTTTTTTCCCCCTAGAAAGGTGTTTGGCACCCGGCGCCTCTGTGATGTTTGTGGAATCTGGCCTGAGGTTTGGGCAATCGAGCTCTTTTTGCAAGCTGTCCTAATCAGAGGACAGGAGGTTGACAGGCACGTGGGGGCTGTCATCTCTGGGTGGGGGCTACGGGAGGGGGAATTCCTCCCTCAGAGAAAGGGCTCCTTTCAAAGTGTGCCTTATATGCTGAGTGGGGAATGGATTGGACCCCTCAGCAAAAGACCCCAACTAATTAGTAGGTAAAACAAATGTTTTAAGGTTCCTTCAAGATAGCAGGTAGAAACACCAGCCCCACATCACTACTCACATTCTGCTCATTTTGGGGAAGCATCTGATGTGCTGATGTGCTTGTTCACCCTTGCCCTCTATCATTAGGGACCCTTATTTTCAAGGATAAATACCCCCAAATAAGCATAAATACACTGTTACTAGCAAATAGATATTTTGGGCATGCTGAATACTCCCTTTGAGCTGCTCACCAAAAACTGTGCGTAAGATGATCAAAAACCAGAAAAGAAAAATAGAGACACAGTCACGAGAAAATTGGTTATGACAGAGGCTTAAGTGAGGACAGCATTTTTCATCTCTCTCCTTCCACCTCTTAATTTTAAAGCAAAACCTTGGTTGGGTGTGGCAGCTCATACCTGTGATCACAGCACACTGGGAGGCTGAGGCAGGTAGACTGCTTGAGCTCAGGAGTTCAAGACCAGCCTGAGCAAGAGCGAGATCCTGTCTCTATTAAAAATAGAAAATTAGCCAGGTGTGCTGCAGGTGCCTGTAGTCCCAGCTACATGGGAGGCTGAAGCAAGAAGTTTGCTGCAGCCCAAGAGTTTGAGGTTGTGGTGAACTATGACGCCACAGCACTCTACTCGGGGTGACAGAGTGAGACTGTGGCTCAAACACGAAAACAAAACAAAACAAAAAAACTGAAGCATCATGGTTCAAATTCGCTCAGCTATTTTAACTTGTTAATTTTTTCCTTTTCTGTTTTTGTTTTTGTTTAAGTGACCAAACTTGAGGTAAAGTGTCTCCTTTTGGTCCACAAATGATGAGATTCTAGATGGCAGCACAGCCAGTATGGTGTGACACCGGCGCCAGGCCTGGGGTCCCGTTATTTACGGAGCCAAGTATTTTTGTTGATGAGTGAAATGAAACCCTCCAAGAGCAAAATCAATCTTTCGCAAGAGACCAATCCCGGTGCACTCTGGCAGGCTCAGGCTGTTTAGCCATTTGGAATGACCGCATGAAATGAGCGAGTTGTTAGAGTTTTAGGGTTTGGGTATTTATTGGCAAGGCCCACACTCGTATGATTAATCACACATTCGGAATGTGCGTGGCGCAGAAATTGGCTGCGACGCAGCAGAAACAAAGTTTTCAGTTATTCTCGCGTAATAAATGGAAGCTATATCCCTAAACAGAATCGTCTTCGAGATTCCAATTTGCCTTGTTAAAAGTGTTGTTTATACAGTAGTTAGCAAAAACGCGAGTAATTATGTACAGAATTCATTCTAAGCAATTCTTTATTTCCCACCCCCTCCCTGTTCTTCCTCGGTTTTCTGTCTTCATTATTCACAAGTTTGGTCCATCTCAGCAGAAACCTGACGGGTGTGTGGCTGGGACAGGAGGCTCAGTGAGTTTTGAGATGTGAAGACAGCTTCTGATCATCGGGGTAGAGGGGGTGTTTCCCACAGGCCACTGGAGGTCTGCAGCGCCAGGGCCGCGTTGACAAACACCAGGTATTTCATGTCACAAAACAATATTTACCTCTGGACAAGACATCTGTCTGTCTGTCTATCCATCTGTCTATCTGTCTATCTATCTGTCTGTCTGTCTGTCTATCTGTCTGTCTATATGTCTATATGTTTGTCTGTCTGTCTGTCTATTTATCTGTCTATCTGTCTCTCTGTTTGTCTGTCTGTCTATTTGTCTATCTGTTTGTCTATCTGTCTGTCTAGCTGTCTGTCTGTCTCTCCATCTGTCTGTCTATCTATCTGTCTATCTGTCTCTCTGTCTATATGTCTGTCTGTCTGTCTGTCTATATGTCTGTCTATCTGTCTGTCTGTCTATCTATCTGTCTGTCTGTCTATCTACCTGTCTGTCTGTCTGTCTATGTATCCAACCATCCATCCGTGCAGAACCAAGAACACAGTGTAGAAGTGTCTTAGGCCACATCTGCTTTAGTTTCTGCAACCAACAGGATTTTATTTCATAAGTATCACTTGAGTCTGGAATTCAACTTTCAGAATGTAAATTATGTTTGCTCCCCCTCCACCCAAGCTCCCGAGGGGACAGGGTGACCTAAGAAGGTTCCCACTGGGGAGGGGACAGCACAAGGGCCCGGCCAGGCAGGGGAAGCCCTCCAGCAAAGCCCCTCTTCCTGGAGACTCCTGCTCTCTCTCCCCCAAACAGAGAGACCTCATCCATATCTATCAGGGGAGGCCTAATTATAGAGCTCGGAGATTTTAATGGCACAGGGAAATTTAAATGCACTGGAAAATATGAATATTCCTAAACCAGCAGTCAAAATACCAAATGATTGGCTTCCGAATCAATGAATTACAATTTCAGAGCGCGTCCTCGAAGGTGGAGTCGCTCCCCCCCCTCCTGGTTTTGTGCAGGCCGGCCTGTTTTAATGAACTTCGTGTTTGTATTTTATTCGGTAGAGAAGTGCTTCCCCCGCCACCCCCATCACCTCCAATGCTGTATCCTCAGCCAGCGCCCCATCCCTGGAGGGCAGCAGGAGCCGGAAACAATTCTGGGGTCCTGGATGGAGGGCGAGTGGGGGTTGGGACTGACAGGTACCCTTGGGGCACAGCTCTGCTTCCATGGTGACCCTGGGAAGTGGAGCAGGGTACTCAGCGTGGGGGTACCCTGCTATTTCTCTGCACCCATTCCTCCCTCTGGTGCACCCACAATCTCGCATCTCAAAGCCAAATGCCCTTTTAACTGTGGGTCCCTCCCCGCCTCGGGTACCCATCAGGGCCCCCTTTCCATGGGATCCTTTTGCTCCTGGAACGTGTCCCCTATATCTTCACCTGTGGAGGGGTAGGGGTCCCACTCGCCTTCCGTGCAGCCCTCAAACTGGAGAGTCCTGACATAAATCCTGTTTTATTTTATGGACAAATAAATGCTGAGGTAAAATATTCTAGGATCGTAGCTTGAATACTTGCCACAGCAGCGGCTCTGTAATAACCACAGTGACATTAATTTACTGCATTGTGCCGTGGGAAGAAGGAAGAAGGAGGGAAAGGGGCATTAAAAGAGAAAAATGACTTTCCTTCGAATTTATTGGGACTGGCCTCCCTCATTTTCAGCCATCATTAGTTGATTAGGCCCTGATGACAGTGTGGACAGTTGCGCTGGAACAGTTGGCGGAGAGACGCCCTAAAGGTTCTCTGTTAATTGAGATGGTGTTCATCTTATACTTACTGAATGTAACTGTGGACGGTGAAATTGGTGGTTACTGTGGTGGAACCGAGCCCGGGGACAGTCTGTGACCAGAGGCCGTGGGCCAGACTCCCCGGCAGCCCCGTGGAATCTCCACCTCCAGAGTCCTGGTCGCTTTCACCTCCGTTCAGGGGGATCTGTCATGAGAGGATAAAGCAAGCTTCCCTTTCCTCTGAGCCATGAGCACCATGAGGGTCTCTCTGTAATCACTGCCTTTGAGGACAGAATGAACTCCAACCGGTGTCATTCTGGAAGGCTCCAGGGTGTGTCCCAAATCAGAGTTGAGACCAGACCTCCGGCTCCCCATCTGCCACCCGCCAGATTTCCCAGCTAGCTGAAACTTGCATTTTCTGACGCTGTAGCCCGTTAATCCTCATTTACCCGCATACGTGAATCCCATCAGCAAAAATGACGAGGAGGCCCCCGCCTGTGGCAGACCTCTGCACCATGCCGTGGAGGCTGAGTTTCCCGTCCATAAATGCCGTTGGCCACTCGTATGTACAAGAAACACGGCTCCAGCCATGAGCTCTTTGCTGAATCTTGTCAGAGACTCACACTCCCCGTCTGCCAAAGGTGTTAGGAACAGGCATGGAAACCGACAGTTTCTGAGTGATTAAGCAAAGGCCACACACTGTCCCTGGCACTTAACAGCCATTACCACATTAATCTCCACACAACCTCTTTATCCCCACCTAGGGTCAAAGAACTGAAACTCGGAGTAATGAACTTGCCCAGAGCCCCCACAGGAGTAGGGGAGGGGGCAGGGAGATGGTGGTTGCAGAAGCTCCAGGGCCAGCCCACCTTGGCTGGAATCTGGCTGTGCTGATTGCTTGCCCTGTGACCCTAGGCGTTACTTCACATCTCGAGTCCTCAATTCATTCATTCCTAAAAGAGAATTAAGTACAGGGCCCCGTGTCGCACAGCTCAGTATTTGTTAGTAATTCCTTCTGAGTAGACGCTGGGGCTGTTCCAAGGCTCTCAGCAGCTATCTTTCTTCAAGGCCAAGTCTGTAGGAGGAGAGGCAACACAGACTTTGCCAGCCCCCAGTCCCCACGCACCCCGCCTCCTCCACTCCACCAGTCCGGCCATGTCTAGACAACCAGGCAGAAGCTCAGGAGTAAAGGGTGACAAATCCACTCCGAAAACACAGCCTGCTAAATGGCAGTGGCCCTCTATTCCCTGATATCTTTCCAGACCCTTGAAAGGATTAGAACTGGATTAGTCTGAGATGAGCCTGACTCTGCCCTTATCACCTGTTTATAGGATAATGACATTATCTAGTTTGGTCCACAAGGGTCTCCATACACAGCAGCTTTATTCTCTTTGATCCGAAGGGTTCCAGGCAACTTATCTTTAAATCTAAACAAACCCATTGAAGCCTCACGATAAGTGGTCAGAATATCCAGTGGGAGGAAAGGAGAATCTCCGTTCCCTTTCTGGCCAGTGCAAACAGTGATTTCAAAATTGGGAGCACTTGCTCATAATCCGACACTCATCTTTCTGTTTTCAACCCTGGCTTTCTCTTTTCTGATTCCCCGTGTGCCAGCGCTCCTCAGTTTGAGAGATTTTGCAACCCTTCCTCACACGTATGATCAGTATAGAAGGCTGTGAGTGGGGGGCATGGTGGGCCCAACACCCATTTTACAGGGTAGCACATGAAACGAGGCTCAGGGACCTTGAGGAGCTTGCCAACACGCATGTCATTCCTAAGAAACGAGCCAAGGATAAACCCAGCTTATCTCACTGCCTGAAGTCATCTGTGACCTGACCTCTCTGCCCAAACATCTCTCCTTAAACAGGATCTTCATTACCCTTCACTGCAGACATTTATTCAGACAGATGTTGCTGGAGATCCTTGGCCGAAGCCCCCTTCTTAGTCCCAAGACTTCCCGAAAAACCTATCATCTGGTTTTTAAGAAAATTATCTTTATTGAGGCATAATTTGCATGCTATATAAATAGTCTGTTTTACATGCACCAACGATTTGTTAAGTTTTGAAAAACATATACCGTTGTGTAAACATCACTGTATTTGGGTTTAGAATGTTTCTGTTACCCTGAAAAACATTTTTTCCTGTCCCCCTTCGCTTCCATTCTGCTACGGCTCCACTTCACGTAAGTAGAATCACGTAGCAGATGCTCTTTTATTATACATCTGGCAATGCTTTTGAGATTTAGGCATTGTTGGTGTGTGTGGTTTAATTTGTTTCTTTTCATTGCAGAGTGCTATTCCACCACATGGATGTACCACAAAATAGTTCATCTATTTCTCAGTTGTGGACATTTAAATAGTTTCCAATATGAGGTCCTTCTGAGTAAAGCTGCTCTGAGCATTTGGGTACAAATGTTTGTATTAACATATGTTTTCATTTATCTTGGGCAAATACTAAGGAGAGTGATTGCTGAGTGATCTGATAAATATATATTAACCTTAAAACAAACTTCCCCTTTTTATTATTATTTTTTTATTAAATCACAGCTGTGTACATTAATGTAATCATGGGGCACAATGGGCTGGTTTTATATACAACTTGAAATATTTTCATCAAACTGGTTAACATAGCCTTCATGGCATTTTATGAGTTACTGTGTTAAGACATTTATATTCTTTAGTAAGTTTCACCTGTACCCTTGTAAGATGCATCGTAGGTGTGGCCCC
>CAUYON010039383.1:0-17002 GCA_963573935.1 Arctocebus calabarensis | reverse complement strand
CCAAGGCCTTAAGCTCAGGGATTCAAGATCAGCCTGAGCAAAGCAAGACCTGTCTCTACAAATAGAAAAACCAGCCAGGTGTTGTGGCAGGCACCTCACCCCTGGGAGGCTGAGACAAGAGGATCACTTGAGCCCAAGAGTTTGATGTTGCTGTGAGCTAGGATGCCATAGCACTCTACCCCGGCTGAGTGAGTGACACTCTGCCTCAAAAGAAAAAAAAAATTATTATTATTATTTTTTTGTGGAGACAGAGTCTCACTCTATCGCACTCGGTGGAGTGCTGTGGAGTCACAGCTCACAACAACCTCCAGCTCGTGGGCTCAAGCGATTCTCTTGCCTCAGCCTCCCAAGTAGCTGGGACTACAGGCACCCGCCACAGCGCCCGGCTAATTTTTGATGCAGTTCGGCCGGGGCCGGGTTTGAACCTGCAGCCCTCGGTATATGGGGTTGGCGCCCTACTCGCTGAGCCACAGGTCCCTGCTTTCTCTTCAGATAATCATCTAATTAGACATTCCAAATGTACCAGAAGATTGCTGTTATCCTGAAGAAAACTTTAACTAATACTTGTACCTATTTAGCACAATATGTACAATTTAGTGTCTTGGGAATAAATTGTCAAATGTAACTTAAAATCCAAAGAGACTTTTTAAGCTGAAAACATTGTTAATCCAATACAGTGTAAACACATGATAGCCACCAGTTACCTCACAATGGGAATTATTAAAATGATGTGAAAATATTGCATCTGCTATAAGTTAATCAGTTCCAGTTTGTTTTCCTTGTACTTCTCCTGGAAAGTTTTAATTTTTCAGAAAAACCTCCTAAATAAGGACAAAATATAAAGCTTAACTTAGGAGATTATTGTGCAATTTACTCCACCAGAATGCTGAAATATAAGAAAAGCAAGATAACATAATAGTACATATTTAAGTAGATAATTTAACACCTACTGCCCATACCTCTTCATTGCTTTAGGTTCATTTTGTAAATGAAATAATAATTAGTACTAAGTTCTTTCCTTATACATCTTGCCACATTAGTCTCCTGTTTTCATCCTCACCATCTGTTCTCATTGCAAATAGCATCTTAAGTTTTTATTTACGATTGAATAATTCTTTGTTCTAGGGAAAGAAAATATCGTAGGAACAAAGAACCAAGAAACCTGAAGTCTCTTTATTTTCATTGTTATTACTTAAGAAAAGATTTTTCAAAAGAGAAAATATGATTTATTATTGCAGGAGAATTGCCAGTGACATGGCTAGTAATTAGTCTCAAATTATCTTTGGTAGAGCTCACATCCTCGCATTATAGATCAGAACATGGGAGTCTTAGAGAAACAATCCAGGGAGAAGATCATTAAGATTCCCACTGTGACATGCCATGTGAAACCACATTGTTCAATTTTTTACCTGTATTGTGCTGTATTTTATTCTACAGAAAGTTCCAGCTATTTTGCAAAGACCCAGATGTTACACACTTGTGATCAGAAAAGCGTGTTGCACATTTACATTTATGAAAATTCTAATATGCTTAATTAATAAAGTTGGCTTGGAATGCTGTATAAATTGCTTCATTCTATTATATACCATTGTTTTCACAGTACAATGTTTTTCCAATGTGAGAAAGTACTTTTTCTTTTGATTGACTTATTTTTAAATGACAGAAAATGCTTTGGTTTATAGAGTGCAGTATGTGGACACAACTGTTTGTATCAGTCGGTAGGAACTATTTTTTCATAAGAAAACAAGGTATACTGTTTTTGTGTGTGACATTGTTCCTTCATTGTGGACTGTAATTTATGTCTCTTGATGTAGTGCAGTCTGGAGAATTATAGTGTAGCATTGTCTGAAGGGTAACACGTTTCAGTCAACAAGATACTTTTTTCCTATGAGATGCCTGTAATCAATTTGAATAGCTTCTTTTATAAATATTAAAAGAATAATTATATATTTGTATAGATACTTGTGTAGATACTGAGAGAAAGAATACTTACAACATACATGAGGTCTGAAAATTAAGTTCATGAACTCATCACTATGAACTCATGTTGGCAGTAGGAACAACTTCATAAGGTTTCATACCCCACATGGATATCAGTATCTCACAGCTGTATTCATGTCAACATGTGGCCATGCCTTGCTGAGTGACAGCAACATTGTGGTGTTTTTTTGCGTGTTGCCATAAGAATGTCAGAGTTTGAATTAGAGCAATGAACAAACATTAAATTTCTTGGCAACTTGGCAAGAGTGGTAGTGAAATCGGTGACATGTTAGTCCAAGATTTGGGGAATAATGCCATAATGAAAACAGCAGTGTACAAAAGGATTAAATGTTTTTTTTCCCCCCTCCCTGGGGGGAGAGAGAGAATCACTGAGGAAAAACGGTCAGTGTGTCCAGTTATGAAAGAACTGATGCAAATATTGCAAAAATTTGTCAAATTGTGTGTCAAATCCATCAACTACTGTGAGAAGCATAGCAGATTTAGTAAACATTGACAGAGAAACAGGAAAATCTTGGCATGAGAAATGTGTGTGAAAATGGTCCAGGTGGAGCTGACTGATTAACAAAAGCAAAGAGCTTACACTGCCTTGTTTGTGAGAGAGTTTTCAACCACTAAACAAGTAACTGTATTGGAACACTATGCCTACTCACCTGATCTGGTCCCCAATGACTTTTTATTAACCCAAAGATAAAATAATTGAAATACATTTGATGATTTTTCAAAACGTTAAAGGACACCTCTGATGGCCATTTTGGAAAAAGAATTCCAAAATTGCTTTGAAGTGTAGACTATGCACAGACATTGGTGCATAGCTTCCCCAGGGGAGTACTTCGGTGATTGTAGTGAAATTCAGCAATGAGGAAAGCAGCACTTTTTCTAAGATTTGTTTGCAAACTTAATTGCCAGACCTCATATATTGTATGTGGAATTGCAAAATAGAGCAACCTCTATGGCAACTTGTATAAAGATACCTCAAAGAAATAAAAGTAGGCCCACCATTTGATCCATCAACTTGCCTATTGGGTATATACTAAGGAAAAAATGAAAGTCATTTATCAATCAGACATGTGCACTCGAGTGTTTATTGCAGCACAATTCACAATCACAAAATGTGGAACCAAACCCAGTGCCACTCAATACGTGAGTGGTTTAATAAAATTTGGTACATGTATGTATAGCCATAAATAAGGGTGGTGAATTAATACCTTTGGTAAAAACCCGGAAAGAAATGCAGACATTCTTCTAAGTGAAGTTCTGCAACAACTGTAAAACAAACACCATGTGTACTAACTATTAAATTGTCACTAATTAATCAATATCTGCCTGCACGTTTGGTAGTAAAACTCAACAGAAAGCAAGCAAGTGGGTGGGAGCAGAGTAAATTCACACTAAGTGGGTATAATGTGTACTATTCAGTTGATGGGCACACTATAACTTTGACTCAGATGGTACAAAAACATTTATTGTAACCCCCACAATATTCTGAAATAAAAAAATAAGTCAGTGAAAAATAAAAATTTACATAGAAAAGTTATTTTCAGTAATTTTTTAAGAATTTATTTTTTCATGTGACTTACGAGCATTTCCCCTTCCTAGGAGATGCTAATCCTTCTCACATGACCTATAGGATAAAAGAAAAACTAAAAGTTCTCCAATAAATAGATGGAGAAGCATTATATATTAAAAGAACAATAAAGTGAAGGAAAAGCAAAGATACATAGTATTTGTAATTAATGGCATAGACAATTAGAAAAAAATGCATGTAAGAGCCCAGGGTGGCAATATTCATATCACCACTTGAATTATGTTATTAGTCCAATAAAATTTAATAATTGATGTGTTTATGAAGAGGATATTTGTTTATTGCCTACTATATGCGTGTCATAAGGATGGTTTACCTTAAATGAAATGATTTTTTTTATGTAGGAGATAAATAATATTTTAAAAATTGCTGCTATACTGAGACAATTTAAAAATTATCAATGTAAAATATATGGTGGAAATATAGCCATGAGTCCTTGATAGAGGTGGAAGGTGGATTAAAAAGTATAACTTCCCTAGTAGGTAAATAAGGAAGATGAGAGCATTGTAGACAAAACAACATAGTTGAGGGAAAATAAAATTATGTATGTATGTATTATATATATGTATTTATATGCCATATGTAAATTATTATTCATTGCATGCTAAAAATTTTGTCATGACAAGAAAAGACAAGTTTAAGAGTGGAGCCTGGAGAGGTAAGCTATGAGTGAAGGAAATAAAGCTTAGTTTGACAGGCTATGCCTTCCTCATTTTATAGATGTAAAGAAATTAATGGATTTTAAAAGCGTTAGTGACAGTTTTCCTTAAAAATTGTTATAATTATAGAGCAGAGGACAAGGTATAAAACGATTATATTATATTGAATTAGTAGTAGTGAATATATAATAAATTATAAATGTGTATGTATCTCCCAAACCGTGTAATAATAAACATATAAAGACTCCATTGTTTGAACTTAAATCATGTAAATTCTAGCACTCTGAGAGGTTGAGGCAGGGGGATTGCTTGACAGCAGGAGTTGGAGATCACCCGGGGAAAGACTGAGATGCCATTTCTACTAAAAATAGAAAAATTAGGGCAGCACCTGTGGTTCAAAGAGGTAGGGCGCCGGCCCCATATGCCGGAGGTGGCTAGTTCAAACCCAGTCCCGGCCAAAATCTGCCAAAAAAATAATAAAAATAAAAATAAAATAACTGGCCACAAGGTCCTTTAAAAAAAATAGAAAAATTAACTGGGTGTCATGTGGGCTCCTGCAGACCCAGCTACTCAGAAGAGAGAGGCAGGAAGATCATTTGGACCCAGGAGTTGGATGTTGCTGTGACCTATGATGCCATGGCACTGTACTCAGGGAAATGGAATGAGACAGTCTCAAAAAAATAATAAAAATAAGGAAAGATTTTTTAAGTTTACAGTTGAATATAGGTTTCCTTAAAATAAGTAACATGGTTTCAAATAGTTTATCTGAATGATCAGTTTTTTAATGCAATGAGATTTATAAGAGTAGATGTGCCATATCAAAATTAAATAAAACCCTGGTAATATTCCCTGCTGATATTGCTAAATGTCAAGTGATGTGTTGCTGAAGGCAGCAAGGAAATTCTGACATCTAGTTCTCAATCCACAACCAGCATGCTCGCTTAAGTCTTTTCTGGAGGTTATGTGGGAAGTACAGAGGAGACGTGAAGTCCATCAGATAAAAGCACACAGGGAGCCTGACCCACTCCGAAAAAGAGAGAGGTCGTGGGTTTCTGGGGCCAAGAGGACAATGTATTTGAGGAAATATTTTCATGACATGAGCCTGCTTTTCACCCTCTTGTTTAAAAGGAGTAGACCAATCCACAATTGAATAATAAAATAGGAGACCTCCATAGAATCTGCATACTTTGAATAACTAAAAGAAAATTAAACAACAACAACAAAAGAAAACCTAAAGGAAAAGTTAAACAAAAAGAAGATAAAAAAGCATATATGAAAGAACAATTACATGAATTTCAAGAAAATAACAATTGATTAACCATATATGCTCTTTAGTAAAATAATAATAAAATAGAGAGTTCAAAGAACATAGAGGATATTATAAGAAAATAGGGCATATATTAAATTAGAAAACCTAAGTTAAAAAATACAAACTAAAATGATCTCAAGGGTAGAAGACATTAGAGAGAGCCAAAAGAAGATGGATATGATTAACACGGCATGGTATAGAAAAGATACTCAGCCTATGTCTAGTTGAACAAAAACATGTCTTTAGTGAGAGGTAGCGGTAGAGATGACAGGGGAGACCGAAGAGAAGCACGTTATCAAGTTCACCGGGTACACTTTCACAACAACTTGACGATCTAGCTGAGGGGATAAAGATAAACTACTGATATAGTTGCAAATATTCTGCAAGATTTAGTTCTTTCTAAATGAATAAACTTCCAGGCAGAGTTTGTGGTTTTTCCCCTTATTTTAAAAAACTGCTCTTTAAAGTCATCTGCCACCCTGCTTTAGCAATTCTCAAACACAACCACTTGTAGTTTACCCATCCGTTTCTGATGCCACTCTTAAAGAACTGTGGCATCAGACTCAGGATCGGGTGCAGAGGTGCAAAAGGAATTTTAGAGAATTTGGTCCAAGAACAAAACTTTCAAAGAAGATTTACCAGGTGATTTGTAGCAAGACTTGAGAAACACTACTTTATATCCTTTTTTATTTACTTGTATATTTGATCAGAAAAATTTCCCACTATGACTGTAGTTTTATTTTTTAACATTTAACACCTTTTAGCATATATATTTCAATATCATGTGTTCACATGGTGAAGATTCAAGAACTTTTTTTTCACTTATAATTTTATTAATTATTTCCTTGGAATAAAGTAAATGTCATATCACTGGTATATTAACGTGTGTTCTTTGGCCATTAATTCAGTCTGGTAACTTTTCATATATAAGGGGATTTTTTTATTTTTCTTTCTTCTTGAACTGGCTATTCATTTTTGCCCATTCTGGTATTGGTTTGTTTATTCCTACATATGCAGGAATATACAGAGTATATACATATAGCAGAAAAATGGTATATTATACGTATTATGAGTACTAAACTTTGTATAAATGTGGCAAATATTTTTCTCAATCATGAACATTTTAATATTGCACTTTGGCTCAAAGATTTTAATTAATAAAGAAGAAAATACATTGTGATCATTAGTTAGAAAAGAAGTATTAAGTCGACTTGGCAAATTTGATATGGAATATCAGAATACACTTGTAGCCTCATTCATGTAAAATGATATTTATTAGATTTCCTTTTGCCCTATGCCCATATATTTTAAACTTTTAAATTCTATCTATGAGGCCAGAAAAGCCAGGGAGAATAGCACATGAGCAAAATAATTTTTTATTATATTTTTTAATATTGTGTATAATGAGTCAGAAATTTAAAGACTCTTCTGTTCATGTAGTATAGCCTAAGCTATTTGGCTGGGAATGGGTTGACTAGAGGGTATAGGATGGCTTCATTTACGTGTCTGGACCTTGGAGCTGAGGGCTGGAAAGCTGGGCTCAGGTGGAATTATCTATCATAACCTCCCCATATCATAATCTCAGAGTAGTTGGAGTTCTTAAATAGTAGCTCAGGGTTTTTAGTTGTTTTTGTTTTGGTTTGGTTTTTTTGTTTGTTTGTTTTTGCTTTTTGCAGTTTTTGGCCAGGGCTGGGTTTGAACTCACCACCTCTGGCATATGGTGCCAGTGCCCTACTCCTTTGAGCCACGGCACTGCCCCAGGTAGCTAAGGGCTTTTATGCAGGGTGTTTTCAGGGTTACATGTGCCAGATGCCAATCCCTTGAGGCTTGTGTATAAAAATGGTACATGATCATGTCTGCTGAACTCTTTTAGTTGAACCAGTCATACAAACGACACAAACCAAGGACAGGGAAGTCCATCTCTCAGTAGGAGAAGTGGAGAGTCTGTGGCTGTCTTTAATCAACCATACCTGCTCATTCAGTAAGTATTATATGATTACAGGCAAATGGGTACTGAAAACCCCATTCTTGGCAAGGAAAACATTCCCCCAAAAAGGGAAAATTTAAAAGTAAGCTGAGTGAGTCAGAAGAAAGGAAAGTCAGCTAGTTTACCTTTAAACGAGCCGCTGCTAAATTTCCTATCTGAGCAAGTTTCCTGCTTTTCCTAGAACTTTTGCCTATTGAGGACACAGCTTACAAACATCCCTGCTGGGTCTGTAAAGACTCTGGCAAAAATTATAGGCACAAAAGATGCTATGGTAAGGCCTAGAAAGATGCATTAACTAGGCCACTTCCTGCCTGGTAAACAGTCAAATACCCATTGTGGAGATTTGTATTTGGCTGAGGCAGACAGAGATCAAGGAACAGCTCGAGCCCTGAAATCTGGGTAGGAGGGCTTATAACCTTTATCTCAGAGGAAGACCCTCTGTGGTGGTGGTGAAAGAAAAATTCCTCTCTCCCACTAACTCTTCAGAGGAAATTGACACCAGTGGTGTTTTACTCTACAGTGAATCAGAGCATTTAACACCTCCCTAGGAATGTATGTGTGTGAACAGACAAGAGCCTGCCCCCAAACAAGATTCAGGCTCCGAATTTCTCAAGGCTGCTCAGACATTTAAGGTTAATGATTATAGAAACAATAGGAGTTGATAAGCTCACTCGGAGAAACTACTGGAATCTTTGTTCCCTTCTTTAGCTTACCCTTTGGGCTAATGAGTAAATAGCCTTCAATAAAAGCTGAGTGGAACTGATACTCAGGGCCATCATTGGAATCCCCCAAGTGTGTGGTGGTCCCCTGAGTTCCTACCATTGAAAATTCTATTTTATGTGTCTTATCTCTTTCTTTCTTGTCATTTTTTAATTTTATATTTCTCCTGTTGATTGCTACCAGATCCACAGATCTTAACAGACCCTGCCCTGGGGCAGGACCCTGGCAATGGTCTCTTAAATTTGTCCACTACATTCATCCCTACTGCTTCATTCTTACTCAGACTTTCACAATATGTCCCTTAATTAAGCTATACGATGATTAGAAAGCCCTTGCTGAAACCCCTCAATAGTTCCTGATTATAGGAAAATAACCAAACTCCTAGCAAATCATGCCATTCTATGATCTCACTCCTGTTGAGTTATCCAATGCTATTTCTTTATGTGTCATTTACCACAAATATTTATCTTAATCTGCAGACTGATAAACTATTAAAAATTCTAGGAAGAAAATAATTTGTTTTAACCTTTTATCTATACTCATCTATCAAGATTTTGTTCCAGTTTGACTCTTGTTTGAAACTTCCTGGACACTCCCCATTCTAAGATAAAATTGATCATTTCTTTGCAATCCATTGTTCCTTGTAAATATTTCTAGAATGATTATGTCTTTGCATTTATCTTTACATAATTATGTCTACTTGTCATTAAGCTCATTAAAGGGAGTTACTATATGACTATGTCTTGGTCATATTTATAATACATTGCCTTGTTTGGTCTCTTCACTGATACCTAAGAATTTTTAATTAATTGAGTAAATTAAACATAGAATAATGACTAAATATTTCCCATCTTTACATTGATTTGAGCACATACATTGCTTAAAGCACACACAGAAGAAGAAAAGGAAAACACACAAACAAAAATTAAGGTACTGAGAAAGGATAAACAAGACAAAGTATAAGACTTGGGCTAAAATATTGACTTCAAAATGTGAATGAGAATGAACAACATATTAAATTGTTTAAACCTTGAGGCTGTCTGGCAAGTGGTAATTTAAGAGTCAATCATTTTTTTTGTCAGGTTGAGTTACTGACAATAACCAAGTCATCTTTAAAAACAGATGTGAATATGTGTTTGCATTCTATGTAAACAATGAAAAATACAAGAACTCTCCTCTCTCTTCCAGTATCTCACGTTTGATTCTCTTTTAAGCAGTCTGTATATTTTCTGACCAGTTTCTCTGTTCTCTGTTCGATAGGTAATAGGGCCTCTATTAGACCCCATCTTTCATTATAATACCACCTGTGGGGGACTAAAAGTCTTTCTCTGGTGCTAAGTTCACAGAACTTGGGAACCTTTCAACAGATGTAATTTAGTACATATGCTCACTGCAAGATGAATCAACAATATTTAGGGTAGAAGTAAGGGTGAATTCTGCTTGTTTTACAGAGTTTAGTTCACGTGTCCACTATGGACTGATTAATAATGGGAGGAAAGTCTCTATAGAAAGATGACAATTATCACAGACATTATGCATAGTGGAAGAGAACTTTTCTACAAAAGGAAATTATTGTTACAGAAAGACAACAACTGACCTACACTACTTAGTTTATGTCTGCTAGAAAAATTCTTTGGCTGATACAATTTCGGACACTCCAAAGAACAATAATTTCAGTAGGATGTATATTTTTCTGTAATAATAAAGTTAACATGATTAATAGCCAAGCATTGTTTTGCAGAATCATGAAAGTTCGGAAGTCTTTCTGTTGTGTCATATTTATTGTGCAGTTTCAATCTGCAAACTCTCTTCATATTCTCAAGGTGATTGTTGGAGCTAGAATTTTCATGCATGTAATTCGTACTGAAAGAAGAGAGAAATTAATAAGAGACAAATTAAGAAAGAATTTGCCATCAGAGCCAATTTAGGAACTCTAAAAGAATCCTTCCCTAGAGGTGGATATTTCAACTAGGTCCATTGCCATTTTCTCTAAGAATTTAGGGAATTCAAAATAGCAAAAATACAAAAATGGATACTGGATGAGCAACTAGACATGTCTGCTAAAATCTCAGTTTTTTTTCCATAAGATTTTGCATAGAGGGCGGCACCTGGGGCTCAAAGGAGTAGGGTGCCAGCCCCATATGCCGGAGGTGGCAGGTTCAAACCCAGCCCTGGCCCAAAGCTGAAAAAAAAAAAAAAAGATTCTGCATAGAGCTTAAAACATGCACATATTTTAAGAAGTTAGAAATGGATTTAGGTGAATTTTATGTTTGATTAAAAACAAGTCACATATTAAAGTATAATTCTAAAATATTAAAAAGAGTAAATAGTAAGTAAATATTATTTATGTTTATACAAATTTCACAGTCTGATTTTTCCTGTCCTTAGATGAAATAAATCAAATCAATATTCTCTACTATTGACAAACTATTAGTAGCCCATAATCGTGAACACATGTATATGTGCCAGAAAAGCTGAACACCAAGAGAATTGTATATCAAGTTGATTTTCTAAAATTATTCATTCAACATCTTTTGTGAAGATAGATGAAAACTACCCAGCAATTTCTGTATTTTTCTCTTTCAATTAGGAAGGGAAAAGCTACATGAAACATGAGTTTTCTGGTGCCAACAAATATGTTTTTGTTTTAGATATTATTCTTGGGCTAATTTAGAGACACAAAAATCTTGCTTATAAACATTTCCAAATGTCCTAAAAATACTGTAACTTGGTATTTAAGTTTAAAAATCCCAGTAAGAAATATATTTTGTACATGCCATGTTCTCTAAATAAAATGACTAAAAATACACTGGAATGAAAAGAAATAAATGGTTTTTAAGGTATTTAAATTGTGGATAGTGTCACTGTCTGGTAAATCTTTAAAAACAGTGGGATCAGCTGTTTCAGAAATGTTCAAGGCTAAAAAATATTTCCAGGCCTTCTGAGTTGCCTAACCCCCAGAAGACTCAACATTCTGGCTTTTCATGAAGTCAGACTATCCACTCATTATCCAGTGAGTAATTTGTCATACATAAGCCTAGACAGAAGGAAGTGACATGGAAGTTTTCAAGTTGCAGGTTACAATAATATAATAATAGTAGCTCAGAAAAATACAAAAAATACATTTCCTGGAATGAACATCATGATTAGAGCCAATGCTTTCCCCTCTGGGTTAGAGTGGGGAGGAAGAATGGCTTCTATGGTTATCCTTTCATGAGTAAATTGGTGACAATTCCAAGAAAAATTTGGCATACACACTGGCAAAAAGGAGTGAAAAATTGCTATCCGCTAACCTCTCCCATAGCCAAAGGAGTTCAATAAGATCCAAAATTTTTCTTTATGGATGTACGAAGCTGTCCTAAGATTAAACTCTAGCAGAAAGGGATAAAGGACCGCTGACAAAAAGCCTTATTAAATAATATCATTGGTTTCTTAGGTGTGTGTATGTGTGGTATGTGTGTGTGCGGGGGGGGGGGGCTAGGGGGAGGGCGTATGGCAGTGAATAGAGGTTGAACACCAATAGGGACAATAGATTGATATAAAGTAGTGTCAGGTTCATTCTCAACTGGGAGATATGGGTGGAGTAGTAGAACATATCAGAAAAAATAGAACATAGATACTCTGCCCCTGTCACTACATGCAGGTATGAACTCTGGAAAGAATGTTTAGAGAAACTATTTGAGGACTGTGATATGTAAATAATAAACCACAGAATGAAGAAGAGTGGAATTCAAAGACATATAAACCTGGCAGTACATTTACTTTTTATTTCTTTTGTATAGTCTCAGGGCTGGATTCAATGTGAGTGGAAACCCAGAAATGGGCATAGCACGACCCCCCATACTCCAGCTATGAGGAGCTGGAAGGGAGTCTCTTAACATTCAGAAAGAGTGTGGGAATCTTCTCATTTTTGTTTTTATTTTCTTGATTCTCTTATATCCTTAGCAAGCATTGCCATGCTGTTGGCATCAATCATATGGACTTGCAAAGAGCTTATAACTCTGAAGGAAAAAAAACCTTTCTAATCAGAATACCAGTGGGCCAAAGAGAGTTGAATACTCAAGTGGTTTTTCTTAATCTCTGACTGCTTAACTGTTTGTCCCACAATTGAGGGCAGTACAATACAGAAGAGGACAAAGCCCCAGCTTTTTGGCCAGAGAACAAAAAAGATGAACTTAGGATACCAGAATGTATCAGAAAAGGCTCAGCACCTGTAGCTCAGTGGGTGCTGGTCACATACCCTGGGGTTGGTTGGTTCAAACCTGGCCTGAGCCTGTCAAACAAAAATAACAACTACAACAACAACAACAATGATGACAAAATAGCCAGGCATTGTGATGGGTGTCTATAGTCCCAGCTACTTGGGAGGCTGAGGCAAGAGAATTGATTAAGCCCAAGAGTTTGAGTTTGCTGTTATCTGTGACGCCATGGCACTCTACCAAGGGTGATTCAGTGAGACTCAGTCTGTCACAGAAAAAAAAAAAAAGGGAGAAATTATTTTCTTGATTTATTTTCGAAAATCTGCACATATCATTTTGTGTCTTTATGAATCTGACCCTTAGCGGCATGTCATAGACTTTGAGAACTGAAATTAAATAAATACTATTGCCCAGGCCATACCCTGTACACTAGGTGGTATCTTTGTATGACTGATCTGAAGAGCATCAGAGACACTAAAATCTCAACACATAGAAGGTTACTTGAAATTGAAGTCTAAATACACTAGATCAATTGTTGTTTTAAAAAAGTCAATATTTTCTATGTGATTTAAATAGAGCCAGTGTCTCATAAATAATGTTCAGAATGTCCAGGATAAAATCCAAATTATTCAGTGAAATAAAAACCAGGAAAATATCAACTTTCTTGGGAAAAGTCATGCAGCAGATGACAGAGGTGAGATACCAAAGATGTTGCAATTATCTGGCATGGATTTTAAAGCAACTATACAAAAATGTTCCAACAAGAAGGTAAGTACCTTAGAGTAAATAAAGGGCAATAATCTCACCAAAGAAGTAGAGGATATAGAAAAGCAATGGAAAGTTTTAAACTGAACTATATGGTAACTGAAATGAACTCACTGTTTGGGTTCTATACACAATAGAAATGACCAAAGAGTCAGTGCTTTTAAAGGTGGCTTAATAGAAATTATCAAATTGAATAATGCAAAAATGTTTTAAAAAATAAGAAATGAGAAGGGCTATAGAGTATTTTGAGACAATGTCAAAAGTTCTTATATGTTTTTTTTGAGACAGAGCCTCAAGCCGTCATCCTGGGTAGAGTGGCATGGCATCATAGCTCACAGCAACCTCCAACTCCTGGGCTCAAGTGAGTCTCCTGCCTCCGCCTCCCAAGTAGCTGGGACTACAGGTGCCCGTCACAACACCCGGCCATTTTTTGGTTGCAGCTGTCATTGTTGTCCAGGCTGGATAAGAACCTGCCAGTTCAGGTGTATGTGGCTGGCGCCCTAGCCTGTTGAGCCACAGGCACCGAGCCAAAGTTCTTGTATATTATAATCCCAGAAGGAAAGTAGGAACTGCAAAAAAACCCCCAAATTTGTTGAAAGGTATAAATCTACACATTCAAGAAGCTCACTGAGTCCTCAGAAAGATAAAGGAACCTATTTCTAGTTGCAGTAGCGTCAAACTAGTGTAAACAAAATACGCAGAAAACATACCTTTGATTACAGCCTGAAAATAATGACACATTATTTGTAAAGAAAAATGATAGAAATAACTGCTATTTTTCCATTAGAAAATATGGAAGTTAGAATTAAGTGAAGTAGCATTTGTAAAGTGCTGAGGGGAGGCCAATTCAGAATTCTTATAAAGAATAAAATATCTTTCAGGAACAAGGACAAAATAGAGACATTTTCTAATGAAGAAAATTTTAAGAGAATTTGCTATCAGTAGGCATGCTACCCCAAAATTGGTAAAGTAAGTTTTTAAGACAGAGAGAAAATGCCACCAAAGGACACTTGGAAGATGAGGTTTTAAAGTTGATACTGAAGTTTGAATATTTGTCACCTACAAAAGTCATGTTGAATTTTAATCCTTACTATGGCACTTTGAAAGTTGAGGTTTTTAAGAGGCAAAAGGACCATGAACTCTCTGCCCTCAAAATTGGTTAATTTATTTATGGATTAATGGACAGATGAGTTAATGAACTCATGAGTTATCATAGAAGAGTAACTGGTAGCTTTACTGGAAGAGGAAGGGAGATGTGAGCTAGCATGTTGGCACCTGAGCACACTTGTTCCCCTTGCATAGGATACCCCTCATTGCTTCAGGACTCTATAAGAGAGTCCCTGCCAGCAAGAAGGCTCTCACCAGATATGGTCCCCAGATCTTGGGCTTCTCTGCCTCCATAATTATAAGAAATAAATTTATCTTCTTCATAAATTATCCAAGTTCAAGTATCCTTTTTATAAGAAAACCAACTAAAAAGAACAACAGAAATAGTAAATATTTGGGTAAATAAAATGGGATTTTCTTTTCTATTTCTTTAAAAATATATTTTATGATTAAAAGCAAAAAACTATAAAGCCGTCTGACAGAATTGAAGGTATGTAAATGTAATCCATAAGGGAAGTAAAATTATTGGCAGGAAGGGGAAAGGTGCCTGAGAGGTAGTATTTTACATTTAATTTGAAGTGCTAAAAAGGACTCACAGGAGATCATGAAAAGTAAAGGGTGTGTATTGCCATCCAAAGAACAGCTACTGACACAAATATATATTCAAAACACATACATACATATGTGCGTGTGCATGTGTGTGTGTTCAAGAAACATTCGATGGAGACATTCAGTACACTATGAAGTTCAAACCCGAAAGAAGGGAGAAAGGAGAAAACAAAAGAAATGAAAACCAGAGCAAACCAATAGGGTAGAATTTCCAGAATGACTAAGGACATTAGCAAAACCCTTCTTCAAAATGAAATGGCAAATCAGATATAATTATCAGAAATAATCATTTTAAGAGTCTGAAATTGACCAAAGAAAAAGTGGAACATTTATTCAAGAAAATTGAGCCTCAGTCAGAACAGCAGGAATCTATGACTTTTTAGCCTAAGCCTACTGCCCTCTGCCCTGGATCTTTGGCAAAGAAGTTGTGTGAGGACAGTGAAAGGGGAATTATTTATTTGTAAAATACTGAAAATGCCATGATCTGAGGTATTGCCAAAGATAGGAGGCTCAATGGTAAATAATCAGAGCAGGCCAACATTTGAGCTGGGTTTCAATAGTAGTTGAGGTAAGCGATGCTCTATGGCGGGAGTCCTCAAACTACGGCCCGTTGAGGACATTTATCCGGCCACTGGATGATTTTGCCTCCACTGCCTGTCCTGTTTAGCAGTGGACTCATCCCGGCCCGCAAAATCTGTTAACAGAAAAACCATTGGTTGCATTCCCAAACACAACATGTGTGGATTCACTGGAAAAGTTGAAAAAGGAGTTTCAATTTAGATTTAAAGAGCTTCATCTCCATGAACAAGACATACAACTTTTTCATAACCCATTTTCTATTGATATTGAAAATGTGCAGGTCAGTCGCTGAAGTCACCACCCCAGCAGCTCTGGCGGCACCTTGGGCTGGCGTCTCCAATAGGTGGGAGCCAGGCACTGACGGGTGTGGCAGAGGCAGCCAAGCGCTCCTGTGGCTCTGGTTCTGGCTCTGCGCTGGCAGCGGCTTTCCGGCTTCTCCATGGGGCTGGCCTGCGTTGCCCGGATGCTCTAAGAACATTTTCACTGTTGCTTGGAGGACACACACAGTGGAATTCAGCATTCCTGGAGAATTGCCTTTGTGAGAAGCTGGAAGTATTTTTTTAAATTCCTTCTCTTAGTTTTTCAAATAAACATCAAGAAACCATGAACAACATTAGTAATGAAGAGTTTGACTGCCACTTGCTTGATGAAGGTTTTGCTGCCAAGGACATTCTGGACCAAAAAATCAATGAAGTTTCCTCTTCTGATGATAAGGATGCCTTCTATGTAGCAGACCTCAGAGATGTTCTGAAGAAACACTGAACATGGCTAAAAGCTCTTCCTCGTGTCACTCCCTTTTATGCTGTCAAATGTAATGACAGTAGAGCCGTTGTGAAGAAGCTCACTGCCATCGGGACAGGATTTGACTGTGCTAGCAAGACTGAAAAACAATTGGTGCAAATTCTCAGGGTGCCTCCAGAGAGGATTATCTATGCAAATCCTTGTAAAGAAGTGTCTCAAATTAAGTACGCTGCCAATAATGGGGTCCAGATGATGACTTTTGACAGTGAAGTCGAGTTGATGAAAGTTGCCAGAGCACATCCAAAGGCCAAGTTGGTTTTGCGGATTGCCACTGTTGAATCCAAAGCAGTCTGTCAACTCAATGTTACATTTGGTGCCACACTCAAAACCAGCAGACTTCTTTTGGAATGGGCAAAAGAGCTAAATATTGATATCATTGGTGTCAGCTTCCACGTAGGAAGTGGCTGTACTGATCCTGAGACCTTTGTGCAGACAATCTCTGATGCCCGCTGTGTCTTTGACATGGGATCTGAGGTTGGTTTTAGTATGTATCTGCTTGTTATTGGTAGTGGCTTTCCTGAATCTGGGGATGTGAAGCTTAAATTTGAAGAGATCACTGGTGTAATCAACTCAGCATTGGACAAGTACTTTCCATCAGACTCTGGAGTGAGAATCATAGCTGAGCCAGGCAGATATTATGTTGCATCAGCCTTCACACTTGCAGTTAATATCATTGCCAAAAAA
>CAUYON010039380.1:0-28325 GCA_963573935.1 Arctocebus calabarensis | reverse complement strand
TTGGGCTTCTTCCACGACTTAGCAATTATGAATTGGGCTGCAATAAACATTCGGGTACATATATCTTTATTATGATGTGATTTTTGGTCTTCAGGATATATACCCAATAAAGGAATTATAGGATCGAATGGCAGATCTATTCAATAGTGTTTTTAAAATTACTATACATATATATATTAACAATTGAAACAATGAAAGTATTTTAAAAGTTTAACTCTCAATCAACCACTCCTCTTTCTCCCCCTCAACGTGGTAAGTGACATTAATAGGCTAGTTCATATCCTTCCACTTATTCATACAATTAGATGAAAGAGAAAATGAGAGAGAGACAGAAATAGAGTTTTGTTTGCTCATCAGTTTTTAGAAATAAGGCATGATATACATTTTACCTTCCAATTTTATTATTTAGCAATGTATCTTGTTCATCTCTACAATTCAATGGATATAATTCTATCATTTTTCTGATGTTTTAAGGTACACACACATTCTCTTTTATATAATTTTGAGTAAAGGGAGTTATATCTATTAGGGGGTGCAATCATTTTCTTTTTCCTATCTTGTTTGTCTTTCACAGTTTGCTAACTTCCTAACCATGAACATCATGTTAGACTGTAGAGAGATGATTCACTAGTATTGAAATAGATATGTATTATTTCTTTCCTTGCCGTTTTATCTATAACTACACTATTATTTATGGAAAGTAATTCCTTTTTTTTTTTTTGAGACAGAGACTCAAGCTGTCACCCTGGGTAGAGTGCAATGGCATCACAGCTCACAGCAACCTCCAACTCCTGGGCTCAAGCGATTCTCCTGACTCCGCCTCCCAAGTAGCTGGGACTACAGGCTCCCGCCACAACACCCTGCTATTTTTTGGTTGCAGCCATCATTGTTGTTTGGCAGGCCCAGGCTGGATTTGAACCCGCCATCTCAGGTGTATGTGGCTGGTGCTTTAGCCGCTTGAGACACAGGCGCGGAGCCTGGAAAGTAATTCTTGAAACAAATTATTGAGTACATATTTGTGGAGGGTACTTTGTCCTTGTGTGACCCTAATCTTAATTTATTTCTTTTTTTAACCTTTCATTGTATTCTCTAATTAATAGGTCTATAACATTTGTGTATTTTTCAAATGATTCCCATGTATCATCCTGAGCATCAATGACCTTTTCTAACTCGGGGAAAGTTCATACAAAATTTACTTTAGAGGCGCGCCACCCTGCTTTACCAGGAGGGTGTGCGCATTTGCGACACCATGACGCCAGGAAGTTTTGGCGGGAAAAGAGCTGCATTTGGGTTCCTGTGGCAGTGGGCAAAAGACAGCCTGCCGCGGTCCTGGGAAGAGTCATAGCAGTGCCCTTTGTGGAGAACTGGGACTTGGTGCAAACCCTGGGAGAAGATGCCTATGGAGAAGTTCAACTTGCTGTGAATAGAATAACTGAAGAAGTAGTTGCCGTGAAGATTGTAGATATGAAGCGTGCCATAGACTGTCCAGAAAATATTAAAAAAAGATATCTGTATCAATAAAATGCTAAATCATGAGAATGTGGAGAAATTCTATGATCATAGGCGTTAAGGCAATATCCAATAACTGTTTCTGGAGTACTGTAGTGGGGGAGAGCTTTTTGACAGAATAGAACTAGACATAGGCATGCCTGAACAGGATGCTCAGCGGTTCTTCCATCAACTCATGGCAGGGGTGGTTTATCTACATGGTATTGGAATAACTCACGGGGATATTAAACCTTAAAGTCTACTGGATGAAAGGGATAACCTCAAAATCTCTGACTTTGGGTTGGTAACAGTGTTTCCACATAATAATCGGGAACGTTTGTTGAACAAGATGTGTGGTACTTTACCTTATGTTGCTCCAGAACTTCTGAAGAGAATAGAATTTCATGCAGAACCAGTTGATGTTTGGTCGTGTGGAATAGTGGTTACTGCAATGTTGGCTGGAGAACTGCCATGGGACCAGCCTAGTGATAGTTGTCAGGAATATTCTGATTGGAAAGAAAAAAAAAAATACCTCAACCCTTGGAAAAAAATCGATTCTGCTCCCTTAGCTCTGCTGCATAAAATCCTAGTTGAGAATCCATCAGCAAGAATTACCATCCCAGATATCAAAAAAGAGACATGGTACAATAAACCACTCAAGAAAGGGGCAAAGAGGCCCCGAGTCACTTCAGGTCACGGTGTGTCAGAGTCTCCTAGTGGATTCTCCAAGCACATTCAATCCAATTTGGACTTCTCACCATCTGATAGTTCTAGTGAAGAAAATATGAAATACTCCAGTTCCCAGCCAGAACCACGGACAAGTCTATCCTTATGGAATGCCAGTTCCTCATACATTGATAAACTGGTGCAAGGAATCAGTTTTTCCCAACTCACATGTCCTGATCATATGCTTCTGAATAGTCAGTTACTTGGCACCCCAGGATCCTCACAGGACCCCTGGCAGCACCTGGTCAAAAGACTGACACATTCTTTACCAAATTGGATGCAGACAGATCTTACCAATGCTTGAAAGAGACTTGTGAAAAGTTGGGCTATCAGTGGAGGAATTGATATCAATCAGGTTACTGTATCAACAACTGATAAGAGAAACAATAAATGCATTTTCAAAGTGAATTTGTTAGAAATGGATGAGAAGATATTGGTTGAATTCCGGCTTTCTAAGGGTGATGGATTGGAGTTCAAGAGACATTTTCTGAAGACTAAAGGGAAGCTGAGTGATGTTGTGAGTAGTCAGAAGGTCTGGCTTCCTAGCACGTGATTAATCCTTTGGGAGATTCCTGGTGAATATAGTGCTGCTATGTTGAGATTTTTCTTCCTAGAGAAGATTATCTTATTCTGCAAACTGCAAATGATGGTTCCCAAGAGTTCACTACCCTCTTTATCCAAACACCTTCTAATTCTTTTTGTACATTCTACATACAAATAATACCTGTATTTTAATTGTAAGTAAAACTTTGGGGACAAGATGGATAGAATTCATTCATCTTCATCTGTGTTCACTGACTGGATTTGAAACCCATCTGGTGGAAACAAAGTTTCAGGGAACTTTACCAGCTTATATACCAATGTAATATCTCATTTTGTTTAAATCCAAAAAGTACATACTACCTCCATGTTGATCTAATTATAAGGATGGATTAGGAAGGGCTTAACTTTGTGACTTTTGGGTGATAGATTTATGAGTCTGTCAAGTGAATCTAACTTCAAAGAATGCATCCCCAAGATTTGTACTTAAATTTTCTAAAGGGCCTGATCAGTTATACAAACCTGTTTTTGAATGATAATGATTAATTGAAATTACCAGTATGTTTTTTCTAATGTAGTTAGTAATATATAAAGTGCTGGTTTGTGTTTCAAGTAGAAGTTGAGCATAAACTCTAATGCTTAATGAACTTCTGTTGTACTTTTTAAATATTTTCTCTATTTCTACTTTTACAGTAATATTTTAATTCTTTAATACTGAAATAAATTCTATCTGGAAAATGAGAAAAACATAAAAAAAAAACAAAATTTACTTTTGAAAAAGTATTTTGAAAAAAAGATAGCTTTTTCTGAAATCCTTGAATTTTTTGACACATATCATGTACATGTAGTAGACTTAGTTGTACCTTGCAAATAAATATTCAAGTCTTTTTTTTTTTTTTTTGAGACAGAGTCTCTGTTGCCCTATGCCCAGAGTTAAGTATGGCATCAGCTTAGCAGCTAATAGCAACTTCAAACTCCTGGGCTCAAGCAATCCTCCTCCCTCAGCTTCCCAAGGACCTGGGACTACCGGTGTCTGCCACAGTGCCTGGCTAAGTTTTCTATTTTTAGTAAAGATGGGGTCTTGCTCTTGCATAGGCTAGTCTCAAACTTGTAAGCCTGTCATTCTCCTGCCTCAGCTTCCCAAAGTGTTAGAATTACAGGCATGAGCTACTGTGCCCAGTCCAAGATGTTTTCTTTTCTTTCTTTCTCTCTCTCTCTCTCTTTCTTTCCTTTTTTTTTTTTTATTTTTTGAACCAGGTTACATTAATTGCATTTGTTAGTAAAGTCCCTCTTATAATTGTGCCCTGCCCCAAAACAGTATGTCACACATCGTGCCCCCCACCCCATCCCTCCTTAACTCTCTCTTTCCTCACCTTCCTCTACCCCACACTGTGTACTAGGTCATTAATTGTTCTCAAATCAGAATTGAGTACATAGTATTCTTGCTTCTCCACTCTTACGATGCTTTACTAAGAACAATGTGTTCCACTACCACCCAGGTAAGTACAAAAGATGTCACATCTCCATCTTTTTTAATTTTTTTTTTTCTTAAATCTTGAAGGTACAATGTTGGTATTTGAATGGGGATGGCATTGAATCTGTAGATTGCTTTAGGAAGTATAGACATTTTAACAATGTTGATTGTTCCCAGCCATGAACACGGTACGTTTGTACATTGGTTAATATCTTCTGTTCTCTCTTTTATTAGGGTTTCATAATTTCCTTTTAGAGCTTCTTCACCTCTTGGTATATTCCTAGACATTTCATTTTCTTTCTTTCTTTTTTTTTTGAAGCTACTGTCAAGGTGATTGTGTCCTTAATTCGTTTCTCTTCTTGGCTGTTATTGGTGTATACAGAGCCTACTGATTTGTGGGCATTGATTTTATATCCTGAGACATTACTGTGTTTTTTGATCACTTCTAGGATTCTTCTGTTTGAGTCTTTAGGGTTCTGTAAGATCATATAAGATCATATTGCCAGCAAAGAGGGAGAGTTTGACCTCCTCTGCTCCCATTTGTATGCCCTTTATATCCTTCTCTTGCCTGATTGTATTTGCTAGAACTTCCAGCACTATGTTTAATAGTAGTGGTGACAGAGGACAACATTTTCTGGTTCTAGCTATAAGTGGAAAACTTTCAGTTTTGCTCCATTCAGTAAAATATTAGCTGTGAGTATTTTGATGATGATTTTAATCAGTTTAAGAAATGTTCCTCCTATGCCTATAATCTTCAATGTTCTAATTAGAAAAGGATGCTGGATTTTATCTAATGCTTTTTCTTCATCTATTGAGAGGATCATATGGTCTTTGTTTTAGCTTCTGTTGATATGGTGAATTATGTTTATAGACTTGCATATGTTAAAACAGCCTTTTGGTCTTTTATCCATCTTGATTCAATGATGTATGACTATTTTGAAATTACTTGATCATGATATATGACGATTTTGATGAGAAGCTGTCTATTGGCTATTATTTTGTTGAGAATTTTCACTGAATTGGTGAAATCAGTCTGAAATTCTCCTTTTATTTTTTTTTTATTAAAGTATAGAGTATAAAAGTCTTAACACAATAATTAAGCAAGTGAAATTCTCCTTTTTAATTGTTCTTTTCCTGGTTTTGGTATCAGGGTGATGTTTGCTTCATAGAACGTCTTGAGGAAAATTCCATCCTCAATTTTTTAGAATAGTTTCTGCAGTATAAGATTAAGCTCTTTTTTGAAGGTTTGATAGAATTGTGGTGTAAAGCCATCCAGACCAAGGCACATTTTTGTTGGGAGACTTTTTAGTGTTTCTTTGATCTCAGTGCTTAAAATTGGTCTGTTCAGTAGATCTTTTTCTTCCTGGCTAAGTCTAGGGAATGGGTGTGATTCCAAACATGGATCCATTTCCTTCACATTGTCAAATTTCTGGGTATAGTGTTTCTTGCAGCATTCAGATATAATCTCTTGAATCTCCGTTATTTACTTTTTATCATTTCTGACTGAAGTTTTAACTTTTACTATTTCTAAAATTCTAAATATATAAAACTAGAGATTCATCTTTTCTATTTCTAGTTTGTCTGGGCAAAGGTTTATCTATTTTATTTATTTTTTCACGAAACCAACTCCTGGTTCATTAACCTTCTCAATGATTCTTTTGTTTTCAATTTCACTAATCTCTGATTTAATTTTGGATATTTCTTTTTTTCTGCTGGGTTTAGACTTAGATTGTTTTTCTTTTTCCAATTCCATAAGATGGTTTGTTGGTGTGCTCTTTTTTGTTTTGTTTTTGTGTTTTGGTCATCCCCCCCTTGGGGGTCGAATGACCCTTCCACAGGGGTCGCCTAAGACCATCCTGCATATCAGATATTTACATTACGATTCATAAAAGTAGCAAAATTACAGTTGTGAAGTAGCAATGAAAATAATTTTATGGTTGGGGGTCAGCACAACATGAGGAACTGTATTAAAAAGTTTTGGCATTAGGAAGGTTGAGAACCACTGAACTAAAGCAATAAATTTTCCTCTCAGGACTGCTTTTGACGTATTCCACAGGTTTTGGTAGCTTGAATCTTCATTGATGTTATGCTCAAGGAAGTTAATGATTTCCTCTTTTCTCTCTTCCTACCCCCAGCTGTCAATCAGAATAAGGTGGTTTAATTTCCATGCCTTTGTGTGGGGTTGAATGTTTTTGTTGAGGTTGAGTTCCACCTTTAAGGCCTTGTGGTCTGAGAAGATACAAGGTAAAATTTCAGTTCTTTTCATTTTGTTGCAGTTTGTTTCATGTCCTTAGGAAATGACCAAATTTGGAGAACGTTCCATGGGCCGATGAGAAGAATATATATTCTTTAACTTTGGGATGGAGCGTTCTATATACCTCCATCAAGGACTGTTGTTTTAAGGTCACACTTAAGTTCTTTGTATCTTTGTTTAGTTTCTATATAGAGGGTCTGTCCAGCTCTATAAGAGGAGTATTAAAGTCTCCTGCTACTATGATGTTATAGGATATCATATTGCTCAGACTAATTAAGGTCTGTTTCAGGAATCAGGGAGTATTTAAGTTGGGTGTGTAAATATTTAGAATTGAAAGTCTCCTTTTTGTATTTTTCCATTGACCAGTATGTAGTATCCATTTTGCCTTTTTTTACTATAGTTACTTTAAATCCACTTGTATCCAAAAATAAGTTTGAAATGCCTCTTTCCTCCTTAATTCTGTTTGCCTGAAACATTGTTTTCCATCCCTTAACTCTGAGTTTTAATTTGTCCTTTGAGTTTAGGTGTGTTTCCTGCAGACAAAAAATGGATGGCTTGTGGATTTTCTTATCCTATCAGCCAGAATATGCTTCTTCATTGGAGAATTCAAGGTACTAACATTTCTTGAGAGAATTGATAAGTGTGGTGGAGTTCTATTCATCTTACTTTGTGAAAGTCCATTGCTTAGATTTATGTTTTTGGGTTTTTTTTTTGTTTTTTGCTTAGCTGTTGGGCCATTTTGATGGTCAGTGTGTAGAAAAAGTTGAAATATTTCCTGTAGAGTTGGTCTTTTGTGGCAAATTTCCTCAATGTTTGCATATCAGTAAGAGATTTGATTTCTCATCAATTATAAAACTTAGCAGGATATAGAATTCTGCCTAAAAATTTGTTTGTTTAAGTAGATTAAAGGTAGATGATCATTGTCTTCTGGCTTGAAGCATTTCATTCAAGAAGTCACCCTGATGGCCCAAGTAGGTCAATGGGTGTTTCTCCTTGCAGCTTGCATAATCTTTTCTTTTGTCTTGACTTTGGACAGGTTGATCACAATGTCTTAGAGAAGCTCAATTTGAGTTGAGGCAACCTGGGGTCCAATATCCCACTGAAGGAAGTGTGTCCGGAATCTTTGTTGATATTTGGGACATTTTTATTTATAATATTCTCTAGTATGGCTTCCATTTCTCTGGGACATTCTTCTTCCCAATCTGTGACACCTATAACTGGTATGTTTGAATTAATTCTGAAGTCCCACATTTCAGTGAATGTTCTGCTTTCTCTCTTTTTTTTTTCTGACTCTATTTCAGTTAGCTCAACAACTTTGTCTTCTACCTCTGAGATTCTTTCTTGTGAATGGTCTAATCTGTTATTGATACTTTCTACCACATCTTTAAGTTCCCTAACTGGTGTCTTCAATTCCTTTAGTTCTGCTATATCCTTTCTATATTCTTTATATTGTTAATCCCTCATTTGATTGTGTTTTGTATTTTCTTTTGGTTTTGTTACACTTTCTCATCAATTTCTTTCACTGCATTTATCATCCATGTTATAAGTTTCCCTTCTGTCTTTTCTTTTTGTTGTTGCCTCTGTGCACCCTAACAATGGAGCTACGAGTGCCAAGTCAACCCTTCTGTCATTTCTAACATTTCTTTCTAGGTGTAATCCTCTGCAGTAGCTACCACATGGTTCACTGGGGGGCAGGTGGAGGGGTTGTGCTGGTCTGGTATTTCATATTGCCATGATATTTTCTGCTGTGTCTTCCTTATGAGTGTTGTCCTTTGTCTGCTTCCTTGACCTAATTTTCCCTTTACTTCCTCTTCCTCTTAAAATGTTGATGTGTCCTTTTGGTACTTGATTTTAAGTATGAGAAAATTGAAGAGCAAGAAGGGAAAAAAGGTTAAAAAAAAAAGGGAAATAATAGAAAGGAAAGGGGGTGAGTAAAAGGAAAAATTGACAAAAAGAAGAGACATACAGAAAGAGGGAGACAGGAGTAAAAAAGGTGTACAGTAAAATACTTTGACCAACACTTTAAATATCCTCAACCTCTGGGGGTATTGGGTTGAGCGGCTCCTTTGAGGTCCACAGCTCTTTGCAAGCCTGAGCAGACACAGTACACCACCTCCACCAAATAGAGAAGAAGAATATAGTATAAATCAAACCAAAACAAACCAAAAAAAACCTTACAGGATAAAATTGAAGGATAAAAAAAATAACAGTGGCAGGAAAACTAGCAAAAATGAAGTTCTTATTATCAAAGAAGGCAACAATGAAAAATTATATTTACATAGATAAATGAAGAAAAATAGAAAAATGAAAATCTAGGGCTAAAAGTTGAATAAGTTGAAATAATAAAAAAGAAAAAAAAACAAAAGCAAACATATACATATATATATACATTATATATATATATAATCTTTGTGAATATTGCCTGGGAAACAGATGATCTTCTGGGGTATGATATGCTAATCACCATATTGATACAGCTGTATGAGATGGAGACTGAAGGCCTCTGCTGACTACTTTGCCCTCTAACCTGAATTGAGAGCCTGAATCTCTCCTTAACCCACTTAAAATACACCTTAAACTGTGACCCTTGTTTAAGCAGAGGATTTCCCAGGTAAATGTATGTTGCTAGGATATCCCCTGAAGTGGCTCCCTGCTTATCAGGCACACCAAACCAGCCTTGTTCTACACCCCTCAGTACTGAGGCTATAAGGCAGCTCTCAGTGCCAAACAGTGAAATCTCCATTCTTCCCTGGTGTCTCAGTTCTAGCCTCTGGGCACTGTTCAAAGTCACTTGATCATTCACCCAAGCTCTCCAAGCACAGGCCTCACTCTGGGACCCTGAAGGCAGACCCTGCAGGGAAGCTGTCTCACAATGGCTGCTTGCAGCTGGCAGCCCAACAATGGAAGCTCTTTTCTGGCCCAGTAGCTCAGTCTCAGACTCTGACACCACTCAAAGTCACTTACGTACTAACCCAAGGTCTCCCAACATAGCTCAACCAAGTGCCCAAATCCAAAAATAACCCACAAGGAAGGCCTTCCTTGTCTGCAATCTTGCTGTTGTTGCAGCTACAGCCATGGCAGCCACCACAGCCTTAGACTGAAGGCAACCACTTGCCACTTCTTCATTGCTTTTGTTCTCCTCCTGGGGTCCAGAAATCTCCTGCTACCTCCCTGTATCCTCAAAAGAATATTTCTGGGCAGAGCCCACAAGGCAGAGGTGCCTGGAGTCTTGTCTCCCCCATCTCACTGCACCTGGTTGCAAAGAAGTTGTTACTCAGCCGCCGTCTTGCTCCCCTAATCTTAATTTCCTTATTCATCAACTTGTGGAAATTATTCCATCTCAACTGGTATAGTTCCTATTCATTATCTTACTGGTAATGTGACATTAGAAATTGTAGCTAGACCATAACTAATCAATTATTTTAACCAATAGCATAAATATGAGCATTCAGAGATTTTCCTATTCCTTGCTTCTATAGATAATGCTATAGCAATCATACTGTATATATATTACTTTATAGTGGTGTTTTTGCTGTGATGTATGAAATTCCTAGTGGAGGGGCCTTGATCTAGAAAGATAGGTATATTCTAAAATTTATTAGATTATCAAATAATGTTTCAAAAGGTTCTAGTAATTGAAGATTCAATTATTTTACATTGTATGAAAACAATATTTGCCTCCATACTCTTCCCATTGTAAAAGAGCTTTTCTATTTTTTTTTTTTTGCAAATCATAAATAATACGTGAAATTAGTATCACATTGTTGTATGTATTTCACTATTAGTAATTTTAGCATCTTTTCAAGTGTATGTTGGCCATTTGAGTTTTCTCTTTATAAATTGTCATTGTATACTCATTTTCAATCTTTCCATTAAGATGCTTCTTTTTTGTGTGACAAATTCCTCACAGCATAAGCATTAGCATCACCTATATATATATATATATATATTTTTTTTTTTTTTTTGTAGAGATAGAGTCTCACTTTATCGCCCTGGGTAGAGTGCCGTGGCGTCACACTGCTCACAGCAACCTCCAGCTCTTTTGGGCTTAAGCGATTCTCTTGCCTCAGCCTCCCGAGTAGCTGGGATACAGGCGCCTGCCACAGCGCCCAGCTATTTTTTTTGTTTTGTTTTGCAGTTCGGCCGAGGCCGGGCTTGAACCCGCCACCTTCAGTATATGGGGCCGGCGCCCTACTCGCTGAGCCACAGGAGCCGCCCCAGATTCTGCATTTTAATACAATCCTTAGGTAATGTTCCTTAAATTTTGACAGTCATTTGTCTTAGTCCATTTTGTGTTGCTGTAACAGAATGTCTGAGACTGGTTAATTTATAAAGAAGAGAAATATATTTATCACAGTTTTGGAGGATGATAAATTCAGGATCAAGGCAATAGAAAATCAGGGCCTGGTCTCTTGGCTTCCAAAATGGTCTCTTAAATGCTGCATCTTACAGAACTTGAAACACTATGTCATTACATGGAGGAAAGGTAGAAGAGAAAGAATTCAACTTCTCAAGGTCTTTTTATAACAGTATTCATTTATTCATGAAAATGGATCCCTTATGATTCAAACACTTCACAAGAAGTCTCATCTTCCAACATTGCTTCACTGAAGACCACGTTTCCAACATATGAATTTTGAGAGACATAGCCAAATTACAGAAGCACCTTTTTTAGTTATGTATTTTGTTAATTTCAAATTTATTGTATATGCATTGCCTTTGTTTTATGTATTTTTAGCAGAATTATTGATTTCTATGAATTGTTTATTTTGTTTTCTTATAAAGGTATTAGGTTTCATGTTTTAGTAACCTTCTTTTCTAACTTTAGATTGTACAGTTAGTCTTATATTTTAAGTTTGTAAGTATATTTTACATTGTTTTTTTAAATAATTTTATTGAATCATAATTATGTACATTGGTGCAGTCATAGGACACAATTCATATACATTCAGAAATATTTTGATCGTACTGTTACAGATAGCCTTCATGGCATTTTCTTGATCACTATATAAAGACATTGATACTCTACCTTTAATTTTACATTGTTTTTAATTCATATTTTTATTTTGATATTTTAGAAATACTTTTCTGATTTATTTCCTCAGAGATGAATAAAATTGTGCTTATACCATATATTAAGTAAACAAGTCTTTTACTACTTAATAAAATGTATGTGTGCTGTATTGAATTTTCATATGTCCTAGGATCTGTTTTTGAATTCTGTACTTTGTTCCAGTAGCATTTTTCATTCATATGTCAACATCATATTGATTTGATTACAATTGCTTTGTAGAATATTCTGGTATCTACTAAGATAAATTATTCTGAATTGTTTCTGTAAATTTTTCAATTATTCTTGTCATTAATTCTTCCAATTTAACCTTAAATAATTGTTTTTAAATAAACAATATTACTACCCCATAACTCTACAGGATTATAATGAAATTACATTAAATACTTCTATTAATTTTGGGATAGTTTGCATTTTTATGATATGAAGTCCTGCTGTACAATGGCATAATATCTCTGTCCAGTGTTTCAACTAAGTGTTGACATAAAACATTATTTTTGAAATCATTATATTTTATACAAAAACACAGACTCAATCAAATATAAGCTAATGAACATTGTATAAAACAAAAATACATCCATGGGTCAAGAGAATCAGTAGAACATAATTATAAAAAGAAAATAGACTTTAGAATTTGATTTGATTTTGACTCTCTTTAGCTTAATCTAGTTAATCTGTCAGAGTTTTAAATTTATCACCTGTAACAAGTGGGTAATACTTATAAATTTGTGAAGATTATACTATAATACTCAGGAAAGGGCCAACCATATGATAAGTGCATAAAAACTACTAGTCATGAAATCCCCTTCATGATGCAATTTGGAATTTTGGAAAACTTCAGTTGATTTGAATACTATTTCATTCATTAATTTAGGTACCCTGGAACATTTTTTTTCTGAGTCTGATTCCCTATTAAAAAACAAAATATATCTAAAATTGTTTTTATACTTAATAATTCTTAAATATATTTTTATTACCACTGGGGATTATTTATGTTAAAAAAAACTTTCAAGTAGAAATTTTTCTCAAATTACATTTACTTCACTGTCTTAATTTTCTGTTTCTCCTTGCTGCTTTCAGAAATAGGGTGTTTTTTAATTTGAAATATACACACAGGAAAAAAATGCTCTGAAAAAAATATAAGCTAAATGAAACTAATTTTTTCAGTGCTATTTTCTACATCTCATTCATTTATTCATTCAACAAATGTTTACTGTGTATTTACTATATATTAGGCACTGTGATAGGAAATAAAAGGATAAGCATAAATTAATGGCCACTGACATCATGTAGTTTATGTTATAGCATGGAAGACAGACCAACAAGTAATTTACTATAAATTATTATTGTGATGAGTGAAATGAATTTGGGGAGTCTATAAGAACATTTAAAAGATGAGGGAAGGAGTATTAAAGTTGGTACTTGAAGGATAGATGTTAAATAGTTGAAGTAGGTATAGGACAATCTGGCTGGAGAATCAAGCAAAGATGAATGCGAAATTAACTTTGTAAAGAGAGAAAAGAGGAATTTCTAATCTTGTCTCACAAACAATTGAAAGTTGCTGTTGGATTTTAAATAAGAATTATGTAATCAAATCAATTTTTTAAAAGTAAAATATGCCCAGTGGAAAATGAAGAAAGCAATAACATATATGAAAAAAAAAATTCTTCAATTTCAAAATATTAATTAAGGGGGAGCAAGTATTTGTTTCACTGATACCTCGGATAATCATGGTGTACCCATCACCATAATAGTGGTCATTGTACCCAATAGATAAGGTTTTCTTCAATACCCTCCCTCCCTTTCTTGGTTTCTCATGTTTTTCATATTTATTTGTGCCTATGTGTAAATGTCATTTAGCTCCTACATGTTACTGAGAATTCATGGACACTTGTTGATTACACATCTTTTCAACTGACAATTGTGGGATATGAACTTTGGGTGCAGGTGCCTTTTTGATAAAATGAGCTGAGTTTTGCTCAAAAATTTCTGAGTGAATTTACTTTGGTAGTACAGCATTGTGCTGGCTGTTGTGGAAGATGGATCTGAGAATATCCTGGAGAGCTGGTTTAGTTATGGCAAATTTCCACAACACGTGTATGTCAGTGAAGTATTTTATTTCTCCATCACAAATGAAACTCAGTTTAGCTGGTTACAGAATCCAAGGCTGAAAGTTGTTTGATTTTAGGAGATTGAAGGTTAATGACCATCCCCTTCTGGCTTCAAAAGGATTCATCTGAGAGATCTATAGTCATTCTGATATTTCTCCCTTTGTAGGTGATGCTTTTCTTAAATCTGGCTGCTTGTAGAATTTTTTCCTTCATCTTAACATTGGCAAAGTTAATCACAACGTGTCTAGGAGATGCTTTATTTGGATTGAGTCTTGCTGGGGTTCTGAAACTGTCTACTCTCTGAATTTCTGTATCTCTTAAAATTCTTGGGAAATTGTTCTCCATAATCTCTTGGAGTAGGTCATCTACACCTTTAGGACCATCCTCTTCTCCTTCAGGAATTCTTATGAGACAAATGTTTGATCTTAGGGAGTGATCCCACAACTTTTTCAGGGAATGATCAGTTTTTGCTTTCCATTTGTCTGCCTCTTTGACCATCTGGGAATATTCATAAGTTTTGTCTTCAATTTCAGAGATCCTTTCTTCTGCCTGTTCAACTGTCACTGAGGGATTCTACTGTATTTCTGGGGTCCCCGAATAACTTTTTCATATTCTTGAGCTCTACTATCTCTTTTCTCCTTGTGTCCATAACTTTGGTGATTTTGTCTTTGAACAAGATATTCATGACAATCTTTTGTCAAGATATTCATTAATATCTTGAGACAACTTTAGAACTACCCTTTGGATTTTGATTTCTAACTTTTCTTCCATTCTATTCAACTTATTTGCCATCGATGTTCTGAATTTGATTTCTGACATTTCAGCCATTTGTCTATGCATGGCATCTTCAATTGTATCTCCTTTGTCATTTCTTAGGGGTCTTGATCTACTCTGGTTATTCATATTACCCAAGTTCTTCCATTGGTTCTGTACCATGTTTATTTCCCACTGTTGGGTTATTAAAACTGGTAGGGTGAGACTGAATTGGGGTTCTCAGGTAGTAGAGATAATCAGCCCCTTACCAAAGTGCTAGGCTTTATAATTGTGTCTTATCCCCCAAACCCTTACAGAAGTCCCTTTCAGAGTTTTGGCCAGAGATTCTGAGGACCTACTTGGTGATATAGTGCAAGCTAGCTCTGTTTTAATACCAACCAATATCTATCCTATCCTAAGAAGCCACGGTATTAGGTTTAAATATCAGCCGTGGAGAGATACAGACAGCTGTGTCTCCCCACCCCCACCTTTCAGTTATTTTCTGCTATAGAACTTCAAAGGTCAACTTCAGAGTGTCCCCAGGTGAACAGCTCCAGATGCAAGTTCCAATCAAATTGTCTGAAGCAGTACAATCCCTGCTCAAATGAAAAGGATCCAGTGGTCTCCAAGAGCACAGTTGCAGCCTGTGCTTCATGCCCCCTCCCACCAGATTCAGTCCACACTTGTGTCTTCTTCTCTGTTCGCTGGCCCAGTTGGAGCCAGAGACCACGCCCCCACCTGCTTGTCTCAGGCCACACCCACCAATCCTCTGCTCACCAGCCTAGATGGAGTCAGGGGACCACACCATCACCTTTAAGTCTCAGTCCACACCTGGCAAGCCTCTTCTGGCTGACTCAATTGGAGTCAGGGGACCAATCCCCACCAGCTTGTCTCAATACATGCTCAGAAGCTTGCTGGCTCTGTTGGAGTTAAGGGACCATGCACTTGCCCTCAGGTCTTAGTCCACCCCTGTAAGCCTCTACTCGCCAGCCCATCTGGGGCCAGAGACCAGCCCAGCCTGCCTAACTCAGTCCACACTGGGTAACCACTCTCTCACTTGTGGGCACCAGCAGAGCCAGGGATTCTGCACTAACCTCACACCAGACACAGTCTGAACCAGAGGTCAACACCAACACTGGCCAGGCAAAGTTATAACTAGGGGAATGTTCTTCCTCCCTCTGGGTGTGCCTTTCTTTCTATGCTCTCTTTCTTCTCCATTAGTCACATATTCTGTCCTGATGTTTGGCAGTCCACACTATGTGCAGATCTCTTAGGAAAAGACCAAACATCCTGTGGTCAACAGATGGCAGAACTTCTGACCACCTTGCATGAGGGGAAGGGTGGACTGGAAGTTCAGTATAGAAGGGAAAATATTTGATCAATTTTATGCATGGCAGGATGGTGTCTAGTTTCTTAAGTGGGACCTCCCTGGAGAAAGAGACCTGGTATTTAGTGGCTCTCTCCAGTGAGGTAAAATGAGAGATGTTTTGTTCTCTGCTCACTCACAGAGAGACCGTGTCAGCCCTCATGCTTGGGGGAGAGGTCTCCCATCCTCTGGTCAATAGGCTTTGTACCTGTAATTTGTTTTCTTGAATGCTCTTCCTTTGAGTCACAGCTTGCTGAATTTATTTCATAGCTCAAAAAGAATTTAGCTTCGTAAAGTCCTATTCTGTCCAGCTTTTTTTTCCCCCTCTTGTTAGGAGCCTCTGCTGAGGGTTGCTAATAGTCAACCAGCTTCTGAGAATTCTCATAAAATGCATATTTTAATGAATTCTTCATAATGATGTTCTAAGCTGAAAGTTTATACATCAATGCTGTGTGTAGAATAGAGGGGACATTGCATATCAAGTCATTGCAATGTATTTACATCTAACACTTATTACTGAATAGCAGATAGTTATTTTTCTTTAGATTTTTCTATGACTTTTCCAGTACACACACACATTCACTTACTAAAACACCAATGAACATATGGTTCAAATTATAAAATTGACTCCAATATTGATAAATATAAATGGCAACTTTATTTCAAGTGTTTTTATGGAAATAACAAAAAAGACTTTGATTAAGAGTGCCATAGTTAAAGTTTCTTATGATTGTACAGGTAGGTTTTTCAGCAGGAAGAGCAGCTTTTTACCTGAATTATTGAGAATATTAAATATACAATATCTACACTAATTAAAAAAGATGTGACCAAGAGGTGTGTTTAATCAATTGCAATGGCAGAATGAATAATTACATCTTGAATGAATATATTCCTTCATATATTCCAAAAGGTAATTGTTTAATTTGAACTTCACAACAAATATGATAAAAAGGGTGGAAAAAATGCAAAATAAAAAATACACACAAGTGGCTCGGCGTCTGTGGCATAACCGGCTAAGGCACCAGCCACGTACACCTGAGCTGGTGGGTTCGAATCCAGCCTGGACCCGCCAAACAACAATGGTGGCTGCAACCAAAAAATGGCCGGGCATAGTGGTGGGCGCCTGTAGTCCCAGCTACTTGGGAGGCAGAGGCAAGAGACTCGCTTGAGCCCAGGAATTAGAGGTTGCTGTGAGCTGTGATGCCATGGCACTCCATCCAGGGTGACAGCTTGAGGCTCTGTCTCAAAAAAAAAAAAAAAAAAAACACAAGTGGACACATGTGCATGCTCACTCACACAAGTATGCAACTGCGCATGCACATGTGCCCACACAAACACACATTCTCACACACACACATCTTACAATACAAGTTTCCAACATCAGATTCTTCTAGTTAGTTAAAAACAAAGATAAGCATGCTAGAAACCCTAGGTCATTTCATTATCTCCTTTATCTTTCCCTTAAAAAAAAAAGATGGAGTGACACTGCCTCATGATCATGCCAAGTGGTACAGTTTCTTCTTCATCAATAGATTAACATATGCACAAACCCATACTGGGATGTGTCATCTTAGTTCAAGGTGCCAGGACAGATCACAAAAGTAATTGTTGAACAGTTATCCAAAGAATTTTATTTTCTCATATAAGTCAATCAGACCTTCAACGGGATACTTCTTGAACAGAAGCTATGGGGACATCTCAGTAGATGACTTAATATAATGTTTGACAGATAGAAGACTTTGTTCTCCGCATCCCCTCTTTACATCTGCTCTATTATTATATTATGCTCTTTCATATTTTATTTGGCTTTCCTTGTGGGTATGTGCTTTATGCCCATTTTCTTACAACTTATAACTGTTGCTATAAAACATTTATCTTCATGAAATTTCCAGAGTCTTTATTTTTAATAATATTTAAAGCTAACAAGATTAACTCTTCTGTACTATCACTATGGCCACAGTTTAATAAGTATAACAGATGAATTGATTTTGTTTTATTTCTTGCCGTAAACATTTTATCTCTAAAAGATTTGGTGGTAGGATTTTCCTGTATAAATTTTACCTAGGTTTCCTCAGTTTCCATCATTTTATTCCTTCTCTTCCATCTAGTTAAGTCATTTATCAGTTATTATGTCTCAGATATACATATTTTTTTTCTCTCTATTACTATTACATTCCCACTAAGTAGTTGGTCAATAGAAAATCAGACAAACATTTTTTTTTTTTTTTTGTAGAGACAGAGTCTCACTTTATCGTTCTTGGTGGAGTGCCGTGGCATCACACAGCTCACAGCAACACCTAACTAAATCTAGATTCTTCACCTTCACCAGGTACTTTTGTGGCACCAGTTATGGTGCTTTTTGATCAATTTTTTGAGAATTAATGACAATATTAGATATATAATATCTTACCTTATTAAAAAAGAAGTGACCAAAAGGTATGTTTAAACAATTGCAATGACAGAATATATAATTACAACTTGAATGAATATATTCCCTCATATATTCTGAAAGGTAATTGTTTCATTTGAAAGTCACAACAAATATGATAAAAAGGGTGGAAAAATATTGTGATATTCTACCAGGATTATCCAAACTTTTGGCTTCTCTGGGACACATTGGAAGAAGAGCTGTCTAGGGTGATACATTAAATATGCAAAGACTAATAGAAAGATGAAGAACATATAAAAAAAGGTCAGTTTATAATTTTCATGATGTCTGTCTGCCATCAGAGATAAGCAAAAATTCCTCACAGAATAATCATAATTATGCAATAGCCCATTCAGAGCGATTTTTAAAATCATCAAGCAGGTCCAAAGTTTGTGAACGCTAATATAAAAAATGTGCATACTTAAGTAATAAAACATGTTTTTTTATATTTTTAATTATAAAGGTAAAAGAAAAATGGGCAGCATAAAAGTAGTGGCATAATTGACATTGTACTTGAAAAATAAATACTTGATATCTAATTTGATGCAATTCGCAATGACTTCTTCAGGTAATCATCAGACATTTGGTTCTAATTTTCCTTTTAATATGCTTCATTATTCGAAATAGTTGCTCACAAATGTAGGTGTTGCCAAAAAGCAATGACATGAATAATGTGTGATTGTGATGCAAGGGATACTTATCTCTGAAAAGATAAGACTTATAAAAGTCTAATAAAGAGACATGATAACATTTATCTTTAAGTTAAATGCCAGATTTTAGTTCTATGCATTCCATTTGAAAGCTGGCAGGTAACATATTTATGTCTACTGAAAATGGAGTCATAAATACATCCAAATATTGATAATTTTCCCCAAACCCTGAAATTCTGTTTTCAATTTCCTGTACCAAGTTGAGGAGAAAGACTGCATAATTTTTGCTGTTCATAGGAATTTTTTATCCAATGTATTAAAATGAATGAAATTACTTGATTAACTTGAGCTTAGCATAACTTCAGTTTCATTTGGAATGCTGTTATGGCTTGAAAGAGTGCATCGAGAAGTTGGTTTTCACTTTGAAGATACATTTTTAACTCATTTAAATGAGTCGTTAACCCCACTAAAAAAGTTAATGTGTAAGTCAGTTTTCTTTGTAAGGTTGTGGCACAAATTTGGTTTTAAGTAAACAACTTGGTAACAAGTCAAATACCATAAATTTTTTTGAACATTTGGCCTAGGCTTATCTATCTTACTTCTGAAAAGAAAATGTCCTTATAATCAGCATCAATACTTTTAAGGAATTCCTACAATTGGTTGATGATTCACTCCTTACAAAAGTCACAATCTTGATGATTATTTGCATGACTTTACCTATTTTTAAAGTTTCTGCATGTACATTTTGAGACAGTCTCACTTTGTTGCCCTTTGTAGAGTTCCATGCTGTCACAGCTCCCAGCAACTTCAAACTCTTGGGCTTAAGTGATTCTCTTGCCTCAGCCTCCCAAGTAGTCTGAACTACAGGCTCCTGCCACAATACCTAGTAGCTATTTTTTGTTGCTGTTGTCATTATTGTTCAGCACGGCCAGGCTGGATTCCAATCCCTCAGCCTTGGTGCATGTTGCCAGCGCTGTAACCACCGTGCTACAGGCACCAAGCCCACATATATTTTCTTGATGCCCTGTGAAAGGATTCTTCATCAACCATGAGTTTAAGGCAATAATTGCATCATCTTCTATTAATTTTACAAGTCCCTCTCTTTTACCTACCATTGCCAGGGCACCATCATTAATTGTACCAGATATGTTGACCATGGACAAAGAAAATTCCTTAAAAATATTTTTTACTGCTTCACATAAATCTCTTGAGGTAGTTGTTTCCTTTACTGCACTGTAGAAACCATTTCTTCAATGACATTATACTCATCACCAATGCCTCTAATAAAAATAGCAAGTTAAGCTGTATTTGTGGTGTTGGTGCTGTCATCCACCACCAAAGCATACAATTTAAAATCGGAAGTTCTACTCTCCAAATTTCTTACAATATATTTTACATTTTTTTCTATTCTCCTGGCTATCATCTGGTAAGGAAAACTGATTTTAGAAATATCTCCCTTTTTTCAGGTAAAAGCATAACTGCCATGCTTTCTATAGATTGCTTAATAAACTCAAAATCATTAAACACTTTTGCTTTTTGCTATTAAACATGCTACAATATAATTAGTTTTACAGTGGAATCTGAGTTGTAACATTAATATATTTTTTTGAGAAGATAGACATTTTTCAACACATCTAATTAGGCAACATGTTTTGGTATATAATGCCTTTCAAATTATAGTCTTTGAGAACTTGTACAAATTCCATACAAATTAAGTAAAGTGCCTTACTATTTTCTTGAACAAAAATGAATCATCTGCCCATATATCATTGAACAATCTTTCTTCATTCATTATGTTTTACTTTGAGATATTATAGAAGTCACAGTGGGATTTAAATTTAAAGATAGATAAGGGACTATATTTACTTTTTATAAAAATTAATTTATAGCTTTCATATGAAGGCTAAAATCCAATTATAGCACAAGAATACAGGGAAAAGGGCAAGGGAGGGGTGGGGGAAGAAGATGGATGGAGGGAGGGCAATTGGTGGGATCACACCTACGGTGCATCTTAGCAGGGTACTGGTGAAACTTATTAAATGTAGAATATCAATGTCTTCATATAGTGATTAAGAAAATGCCATGAAGGCTATGTTTAATAGTACGACCAAAATATTTCAGATTGTATATAAAATCAGCACATTGTGCCCCATGATTGCAACAATGTACACAATTATGATTTAATAAAATTATTTTAAAAAATTAATTAACTGGAAAATAGCAAGATTTAGGTCCTTACACATTACATTTGCCAATGCAAGGTGAGGCAGAAGTTGTAATGTAAATTGAAGTGGGTGATGTCTGAAGTGAAGGCACCACTGAGGTATAGAAATATTCTTAATAATGAAGTAAGATTGGTTACCTTACTTCTAAGTAACACCTAACACTGTAAGGTAAGCTAAAACATTATTGACAACAACTACCCAGTCAAGTCACCATGAGCATTTGTAACACTTGACAGTGTTCATTTGACTGTTTTGTTCTTTGAGGCAACACACTGAAAACAACATACAACTGAAGTAACACGTGTACAAATAGTGAGAGTGACTATACATATGCTTATTTTATGTGACATTTTGACAAGACATTGTTGTCTACAACTTTCATGCTGGAGAACTGTGCTATTGAGTTTCACAAAAATATTTACAAAAAAGAATCTCAGGATCTTTTAAGTAAATTTATGATTTTGTATTGGCTTGCATTTATAGTTATCTTGGGTCATGGGTTGGACACCCCTGTTTTTAAGTTTTAATTTATTTATTTAGTAAAAGTACAAGTTTATTTTATGTTAGAGAGCAAGAACAAAGTGGGGAAAAATGATGAGAAAGAGACAAGGAAGAAAGCAAAGGGCATAAAATGTGAGAACAGAAGACTGAGGGGAGATAGATTGAAAACGAAGGAAAATTCCCTGGCATCCCAAAGAAAGAAAGGAAGAATGCCTGCCCTGACAAAGAGTCAAAGCAGGTCCCCTTCAACTAAGGCTGGACATGGACTCCATTTTCTAGGCCTAAGCTGGCTCACATATGAGTGTGATCAATGTTCCATCTATTTGCCATTTCACAGGAAGAGCAGAACTCCCCAAACAAGACCACATTACTGTACAATGGTAGTTTTAAAATTAACTTCTGCCCATAGACCTCTGGCACCAATGGCTGTGACAAATTTTAGACACACATTCCATTTCCCCCACCTGCCCTCACACCTGCAGAGAGGGAGAAACTGCATATAAGCCCCTAGACAAAGAGCCAAAATCAGCAACCCACTCGGGTCCCTCTCTGCCATGCTGGAGGCTTTTTTTTTCTTCTCTTCTTATCCTTTAATAAAATATGTTGCTTACTCGTGGTCTATAAATTCATTATTCAAATTGTGAGACCAAGGACCCAGTAGAGAAATTCTGGTAACATCTTTTGGGGGCTCATTAGAGATCTGTTGTTATGGTAAGTGAAATGGACACGTGCTTGACTTGTTCCTTTTTCTTTGTTTCTTATGTTAAAAAAGACCTAATAATGGGCATCTGTTGGCCAGTTAAGAGCAAGTAGTTTGGATACCAGTCTATAATGCATGGGTGACAGGCTGCTGGGAAATAAAACTCCTAATCTCCCTTGGTCCCTGCAAAAGGTAAAAGGGGGAATGGTGGAAGGTTCCTCTACCCACTCTGTTTACACAACATCTTTCTCTAGTCAAGAGCCAAAAGCAGGTAGAAGAAGTAGTCAAAAGTCCTAAGGTCTCCAATGATGGATTAATCTCACAGCTCTGTACGAACCTTCTGGAAAAACTGCCTCAGTGAGCACACACAGACTGCTACTATCAGCCCATATCTCCTGGGTCACAACTCGCGTGTCACCTATCTTTGCAGATAAATAATAAGGTCTCTTCTGCATTCATGAGGAGGGACCCAGCTTCCTCTTCAAGGTGTGTTCTTCTTGTAGTTTGCATGCTTTGTTCATTAATGACTGTATGTCAGTAAGGTGCTGCTTTGTGTGTTTGGTTAAGTTTTTGTTGACTTATTATGGTGCTTCCCAGTTGCTTTAGGTGGATTTTAAAAGGTATTCCCTATTGGTTCTTCCTCCCCAAATTAATCTCAATTGGTATTTCTGTGCATTTGGGAAAAGAGAAAATTGAACTTTCCTATTGTCAGATGAATAAGAAACTGAGTTATTCAGCTCCAAAGAGAAAGGGAATTTTACTCTTCTGAGATGAAAGGCATGTCTGGGTCGCCAGGAACCTGAGTAGGAGTTACTTTGTCTTATTTCTTGAGATAAGAGTGGCCCTATAGGAAACCCATCATGAAATTAACTACAGGAAAGCTCATCTAGAAAATGCATGTAAGACCCAATTATTAGACATTTTGATCCCTCTCAGAGGTTCTAGACACCTGCAGAGAGAAACTGAGACACATAAGAGGGTGAGATGGGCTCAGTGATGAAACATTGAGAGGCCTCGCCAAAAAACAGCACACTCTGATCCACTACACGACACCCTAGACAACAGTTCAGTTCTGTCTTCCAAAAAAATGAGAAAAAATATTCTTTAAAAATGTGGAAAGACAAAGAGAATGACTAGAGGAAGAGGGGCAAGATGGCCGACTGGAGCCCTCCCATACAAGGGAAGGACAATGACCAGAAAGTACCCGGTAAAGCTGAAGACTGGGAGCTGAGCTGAGAGAGAAGAGTGATAACTGAACATCACCTCTGCTGAGGGAGGCTGCGACTCCAAGAAAGCAAATTTCAGGTACAAAACTCATTCCAAAGGAAAAGTGTCCATCCCCTCCCCAAGAGAGATTATTTTTTCTTATTTTTCTTTTCTTTTTTTTTTTGCTCACCATAGGTTTTCTACAGGCAAGTGGAGAATTGAGGACCTCTTGTCTAACCCCATGGGATAGTTACAAGAAGTGGGGACTACTTCTTCAGAGGGACCTTGCTGTGACCCTGACCACTCTCTTGCCAGGCATAAGAGTTGAACTAATGTTTTCCCTGCCATTTTGAACTTCCAGTCCACCCTTCCCCCCTCACCTGATGGTCCATGAGCCTAACCCCAGCAGAGACCAGAATGTCTACTGTTCATTGCCAGGTACGGGCACTACAAGAACCATAACACTGAGCCAAGAAGTAGTGCAGACAAAGCAGAGAAGGCTGTCAGGCTTGCTCTGTGAATGTGCAAACCAGCTATAGGAGGAACCTTGTGAGCTGTGTGCCTCTCTTGCTGGAATTGAGTGCCCTGTACCCGCAACATGCCTGAGCTCTGGGCCCCATGATCTGCCTAGCCAGGGCAGCTCAATTTGCACCCCACCCTGCTGTAGCCAACATGCTCCCTGCCCTGCCAGAGCCATGCGCCCTACGCTACACGGTGCCTGAGCACCTGTGCTTCACTCCACCTGCCAGAGCTGTGCGCTGAGCACCCAGCCCTGCTACTGGAGCTGCATGCCCCACAGTACCAGAGGCACTGCTACAGCTACCTTCATGGCCATGGGAGCCACCTGGGAGCTGTGCAGGGATGCCTCCCACAAAGATTCAGCAACAGTAGAGTGATCCCACTGGGGTGTAATCTTGGAGAGATACCTCCTCAACTCTGAAGAGTGACTGAGGAAGCCAGAAATTGCTCTATAGGGATACCAGTGTTGCAGAGAAACTGGGCCAAAGGTGTAGTGGCTGAGAGACAAAATCATTTGCTGACTTGACATCCTCAGGTTTGGACTGAACTCAAGTGGAAAACTCCCTAGTTGCCATTGAGTACACGAGGTAGGCAGGCCTCAGTTCCCCCAGCTGGCTGGTGGCAGAGGGTGGTGCCTGGGCTGAGGGGGCATTGACTTTCCTTTGACTCTTGCAGGCACAAAGCCCTGGCATATCTGCTCATTGGAAGGAGCAGGACCACAGCCCCATAGGGTTAACAGTGACTGGGCATGAAAGAGGTGCAATGTGGGGAAAGAGATACCAGTCCCCTGATCCAACTCTGCTACAGGGTGAGCCTTTATGACTTCACAGAGCACCAGAGTGAGCCACATATGAGCAGCCAGTGGACCTCTGCAATCTAATTGCTAGTGACCTTTCCAAACTCTATCACTTGAGAGTTCGTACTGACTGGGCCAACTGGTTTGGAACTCCTAACATGGGCCAATCACCCAAGGACCCTCTCGGGTGGTACCCTGGTTGTACCAGGAAGGGTTGATTTTTCTCTTCCAGTTGTTGCCCATGGTGGGCAGGGTTACTTAGGTGCTTGTATTTCTTCATAGCTGAGGCTTCAACCCAGAGTCACTGATCCACTAGGATTGGGCAAAGAACAGCTGAATACAAGGCAGAGCCACCTAACATCACCACACAAAGCAGGTACCCAGAGCCTCAGACTCTAATACTTTATGGGTTCTTTGCAAAGCTGTATTTAAAAAAGCTTCATTCACCAGTCCAAGATCCAAGGCAAAGGGCTGGTTAACTACAACTAAGGAGCCACCAATTCAATTTCACCTTACCTGACCATCTAGCCAAATAGTGAAACATAATCATGGGGCAGAATCAGCAGAAAAACTCTTGCAACATGAATAATCAGAGTAGATCAACTTCCCCAAGGAAGGACAAAACAGACACACCAGATGATCCCTTTCATAAACAAATGGCTGAGATGTCAGAAATCGAATTCAGAATTTAGATGGAAAATAAGATCAACAGAATGGCGGTAAAGATGGAATTAGAATTTCATGGTGTAATTCCAAAGATGTCTCAAGAATTCAACAAATTCAAACACAAAATCACCAAAGATTTTGACAAATTGAGGCAAGAACTTTCAGCCCTCAATGATCTGAGAAATACAGTAGAATTCCTCAGTAAGAGAATGGAGTAGGCAGAAGAAAGGATCTCTGACACTGAAGACAAAGCTTTTGAACACTCCCAAATTCTCAAAGAGAAAGAAAAGTGGAGAACAAAAACAGATCATTCCCCGAGAGAATTGTGGAACCACTTCAAAAGAGCAAATATTGACCTTATAGGAATTCCTAAAGGAGAAGTTTCTTTGAAAGGCCCAGATACTCTACTCCAAGAGATAATCAAGGTGAACTTCTCAAACATGGCAAGAGATTCTGAAATCCAGATAGCAGACACTTTCAGAATACCAGCATGACTCAAGAAAAATAAAAAGTCTCACAAACACATTATTATTAACTTCATCTATATTAATATGAAGGAGAAAATTCTGCAAGCAGCCAGTCATAAGAAAACCATAACCTACAAGGGGAAGAATATTAGAATGACTAAAGATTTCTTTGCTGAAAATTTTCAAGCTAGAAGAGGATGGTCATCAACCTTTAAAATTGTAAAACAAAATAACTCTCAACCCAGGATCCTGTATCCTGCTAAATTGAATTTCATTTATGATGGAGACAATAAATACTTTAATGACATTCACGTTTTGAAGAAATTTGCCATAACTAAAACAGTTCACCAAGATATTCTCAGACCCATCCTCCACAATGACCAGCACAATGCTCTACCACCAAAGTAAACTCACTCAGAAACTTTTGATCAAACTCCAACTTCCACAGTGGCAAAAGGATTAAATATGTCCACTGGACTTTGAAAAACTTGATACCTAAAATACTACCATGCTTATCAATACTTTCAATTAATGTGAATGGCTTAAATTGTCCTCTAAAGAGGCACAGATGGGCTGACTGGATACAAAAATTCAGGCCAGATATCTTCTGCACATAAGAATCTCACCTTACCTTAAAAGATAAATATAGACTCAGGGTAAAGGGATAGTCATCTATAATTTAGGCAAATGGAAATAAGGAAAAAGCAAGTATTGCAATTTTATTTGTAGATACAATAGGCTTTAAACCAACAAGAGTAAGGAAAGATAAGGATGGTAATTTCATATTTGTTAAGTGCAACACTCAACATGATAAGATTTCAATTATTAACATTTATGCACCTAACCAGAATGCACCTCAATTTATAAGAGAGATGGTAACAGACATGAGCAACCTGATTCCTCCAGCACCATAATAGTTGAAGATTTTAATACCCCTTTGGTAGTGTTGGATAGATCCTCCAATAAGAAACTAAGCAAAGAAATTTTAGAGTTAAACTTAGCCATTCAACAATGGATTTAACAGACATCTATACAGCATTTCATCCTTAAAAAAACTGAATACACATTCTTCTTCTTCAACCCATGGAACGTCATCCAAAATTGATCACATCTTAGATCACAAATCTAACCTCAGCAAATTTAAAAGAATAGAAATTATTCCTTATATTTTCTCAGACCGTCATGGAATAAAAGTTGAACTCAGTAACAACAGGAATCTGCATACTCATAGAAAATCATGGAAACAAAATGATGTCATGATGAATGATAGCTGGGTCATAGATGAGATTAAGAAAGAAATTACCAAAGTTTTCGAAAAAAATGATAATGAGGACATGAATTACCAGGACCTCTGGGATGCAGGAAAGTCAGTCCTAAGAAGGAAATTTGTAGTGTTGTAAGCCTTCCTCAAATGAATGGAAAAAGAGGAAGTCAACAATTTAATGGGACATCTCAAGCAACTGGAAAGGAAGAACATTCTAACCCGAAACCCATCAGAAGAAAAAAAATAACTAAAATTAGAGCAGAATTAAATGATATTGAAAACAAAAACATATATACAACCGATCAGTCTATCAAAAAGGTGGTTTTTTGAAAAGGTCAATAAAATAGATAAACCTTTGGCTAACCTAACCAGAAACAAAACAGTAAAATCTCTAATTTCATCAATCAGAAATAATAATGGTGAAATAACAACAAACTCCTCAGAAATTCAAAAAACCCTTAATGAATATTACAAAAAACTCCATTCTCAGAAGTATGAAAATCTGAAGGAAATAGACCAATACATGGAAACATACCACCTTTCCAGACTTAGCCAGAAGGAAGTGGAAACGTTGAACAAGCGTATATAAAGTTCTGAAATAGCATCAACTATAGGAAATCTCCAGAAAGGCTTAGCTATCATTCTGATTTTCTACTGGCAAAGATTCTTTACTTTATGAATGAACAGTAAATGAAAGTGTGTTCTCACCATCCATTTATCATTTATCACATTGTTCCTAACTATATCCTTCAAAGTCTTCAATATCAATTCAAAGGCATAATCTACTATGGAACATTGTTATTTGCTTCATTGCCTAAAACGGTCCTTGTGTTCGTTGTTTAAAACAAGTTTATCTCCTGAGTGGAATATTTGAAAACTTTTCCTTTGCTGTTTACTTTTCCTAATAAATTCTGATATTCCAGAACACATTAACTAATAGAGAAGAGTTCTATTTGTCCACAAGACTGTGTTCAATGTTTCACCCTGAAGTCAATAATTGTTGCTTATTACTGATTTTAAAAAGTTGTCTATGATCAAAATATTTCTGAAGGTATATGAATCGTGCCCTGTGATTGCACCAATGTACATAATTATGATTCAATAAAATTATTAAAAAAAA
>CAUYON010039378.1:0-16307 GCA_963573935.1 Arctocebus calabarensis | reverse complement strand
TAAGAAAAGAAAAAAACTGTATTAAAGTTGTAATATTAAAAATATTCTGATAATGTTTGCTATCTTATATATTATATAAGATATATATATAAGATATATATATATGTATCTTGTGTAATTGCAGAAGTCAAATACGACTTTGTAATGAATTTAATACAGTTTTTTCCTTTTTTAAAGTGTGTATACTTTTTTTGGTACCCTTTGTGTGTGTGTTTGTGTGTATTACATACACATGGTGGCCATAAAATTCGTGTGTATATTGCAAGGGTACAAGTCAAATCTGTCAAGTGTAGAACATAAATGTCTTAACACAATAATCAAGTAAATGAGGTGAAAGCTACGTTGATTGCTTTGATGTAACCACATCAGATTGTATAAAAAAAATCAACACATTGTACCCCACATATGCATAAATGTATTCATGATCTATGTGTATTTGACTTAATAATAAAAAAAATTCATGTGTAATTTAAAATAGTGTGGAATTTTAAATTGCATATGAACTTTATGGCCACCATATGTACAGCTGAGGGAGATAAAGTTAAGGAAAATTAGGATAATTAAAAATAATTACTGGTGAATTGAAAATGGACTTTCCATTTGATCCTGCAATTCCATTACTAGGCATCTACCCAGAAGAAAAGAAATCATTTTATCATAAGGATATTTGCACTACATTGTTTATTGCAGCTCAATTTACAGTTGCCAAAATGTGGAAACAATCCAAGTATACATCAACCCAGAAATAGATTAATAAATTGTGGTATATGCATAGCATGGAATACTTTTCATCCATAAAAAAGATAGAGATTTTGCATCTTTTGTATTAACATGGATGGAGGTGAAACACATTCTTCTTAGTCAAGTATCACAAGAATGGAAAATCAGATATCCAATGCACTCAATATTAATTTGAAGCCAGTAGGCAATCTAAAACATGTGCACTTAAGACAAAAACTAAATTCAATTCCATTTGCAGGGAGGGAGAAGGAGAGAGGAGGGAAGGAGGGGAGGAAGAGGATTGGTGTGCTCCCATTTAATGGATGCAGGGTAAGGATACACAGCACATCTCCTAGGTGCGGGACACAACCACAGCAGGGACTTCACCTAACAAATGCAAACATTATAATCTAATCATTTGTGCCCTCATATTAATCTGAAATAAAAAATAAAGAAAAACACTTGTAAAAAAATAAAAAAAAAAGTAAAAAAGAAAAAAATAATTACTGAGGGAAAACAATGAGACAAAGTATATTGAGGTAGGCAGAAGTAATCCAGGTAAGCCAAAGCATTAAGACTTTCCTGCTCAGGTCATACATTCTACTTGAAAGTTACTCATAAATTTTTGCTGAATGCTTAACAACAAAAAACAATTGTTACAGAATCAATTCTATTTGAACTTGCCACCATTTTCCTGAAATTTTAGAAATTTAAAACCATAGGCAAACTTGAAAATAATTCTAGTCCAACATGCCCATTATGCCAGTAAGAACCAGTTGTTCTCCTAAAAATCATAAACTGAGCAGTGTCACTGCTGTGACAGTGACAGTTCTTTCTCCCGTGTTCCCTACACCAGGATATGCCCTTCCAGCCCTGCTATTTTGATGGCGAAGACTGTTAGATACAACTCTATTTTAGGAAGGAAAATGTAAAGCCTTTATGATCTAGTTTCTTAATTGGGAAATCAGCCTGTAGCAGTTTGATTTGAAAGATCAAGATATATATATATTAAAGTATATATATGCTAGTTGTAAACTGAATGGAATGCAATAGTAGTTTGGTAATTTAAATGTATCTTCAGATTAAGATTAAAAGAGGGGGAAAACTCCACTAATCTCTTTCTCCTTCCTTATGTGGTAAACATTAATAACATTGTTGAATGTTTTAGTTATTATATCTTTAAGAAATCTCTCTAAATTGTGTGCCTTCTTACCTTTATAATCTATTTCCAGTAATTAAATCATACCACTCTTTTTATTTCCATCTGTCTTCCACTTTCTTAAAGTCCTGAGTAATTTTTTTTCCTTAAAATGGTCTCCATTAGTGTATTCCCATAGTCTGTTCTAGAACCACTGTATAGAATATGGCATCTAGTAGAGATTAGTGTCCTAGAAACTAGAACAACTGTATAAAAGGGCTGAGGCATTAGGAAGGTTGAGAACCACTGAGCTAGAATAAAAAGATAAGCCATACTACTAGATATTGAGGACTATCAAGTCTTTATAGTACTTATATTTTAGCATTTCCTTGTGGATATAATAGCACATCTTCCTTACAAGTTCACTTCTTCGCATTTACCTGAATAGTAAATAATGTTTTTTGCATCTCTTCTCCAGCTGGGTACCAGCTGCATTGTCCCAATGGCTTTCAAAAGGAGACTAATGGATCTAATCCATAAATGCTGACTAGAAGCCAGGGTAAAGGCAAGAGGCTCAGTTTATTGGCCATTAGTCACCAATAAATGATAGCAGTGTTAAACAATAAACACGGAGTACTGAGAATATCATTAGCATTACTTACAAAATGAATGTTCCTGCAATATATTGGTTTGTGGTGGCAAATCCCCAGAGGGCTTTAGGGCTGGATTTGTCATTTGCTGTGTTTTAAACTGAAATATCTTTTTCAAAAGCTATTTCTGGTTCTCTGCATTGACGGAGTTGTATGAAAACTGGAATTTTCTGAAAGAATAAGATTTTGATTTCCTCTGGATATGTGTCATGTGTCATTGGGTTAACTTGAAGGTGAGCTGGAAATATATGATGAATATTTTAATCTGTTTACACTTTGGGTCTCTACACTTAACAGTGCATATTATAAGAAGCATGCCTACCAATTATCTGACCTAAGAAAGTGAAGTCTAAACATTCAGATCTTAAGAAATAACTAACCCCCTCACAATCTATTTTGAATTGCTTTCTGAAAGAACTTAGGGAAAAGTATCAAGAAAGTACTTGTGTGAACAGTTACTTCCCTCCCCCTTTTTCCTAAAATAACGATTCCTTTCTTGGGTTCATACCACATTGCAAACAGCTGGAGTCTACCGCATGCCATAATATTATTCCTACTTGTTGAATCTCTTAAAAGCAGTAAGGAGGAAAAGAATAAACATGTTTTAAATGATTCCATTTTCATGCTTTATGACTTACTCCTGATCACTTTAGTCTTTTACCTAAAGATTTATTTTGAAGGCTAAGTGGTGATTACAGATAAATGCACTTCTAAAACCAACGTGAAGTGCCTTACTTTAAAACATTTAAGAATGCAAGAGAGAGCGAAAACCTCCAGGCTTCAAACTTCACATCTACCATTACAGTAAATTATCTAACCACAGTCACAGGTCTGTTTCATCATTGATAGACTAGAAGAGTGAAGGAGAAGGTTTAATATGGCCTCATTCCCAGACATAGGGGATGAGGATTTTACTCCTGTTCCTACACTGAAGAGTCCCCAGAAAATCACTTTGATCTGGTTTCATGTTTACCCCAGTGGGATGGTTTTGGTGTGACCCAAGGGACAATGGTCAATCACAGGAGTGGGTTTGGATTCTGCTACAATTCAGGATCTTTAATGTTTCTCTAATCCTAGCTTTCTCAGCAGATGGCAAGCTCCTGGAGGTTCCAAGACTGAACCACACTTTCCAAATTTCCTCATTCACAAAGTCACCAAGCCATTGCCTTTAGATGTTTTTAAATAACAGAAAAGGATGGATGGAAGAAAATGTGTACAGTGATCCAGGCTAACATTTAACCTTATTTGTGGTAAGAACTCAGATACGCCATGAGGCTCCTGCTACCAAGCAAAGTGCACTTCCATTTTAAGCTGATGTGTTTACTTTCCATGGTTTGAAATTGTTGTCAGCAATTTTTATTTTAAATAGAAGTTGCAGTCACTGCCTTTTAGAATGCTTCATATTTACAAAGATGCATTTTATAAGAAGAACCTAAAGTGCTGTATGAATATCATTTTATTTATCATTATAACATCTCTGTGAGGGAATGAAGTCCATATTGCATCTCTCTATCATCACCAGACTGCATGTTCAAACAAAAGCACAGAAAGACCCAACCCAGAGGAGTTTCAGAGGACCAGAATAGAATTCACACTGGGCCTAAGTTTAGGTCTGTTAGGGTGGCATATGAAGGTGCTGGCACCAGCAAAGGGTTGAGGGAATGACAACAGGATAACACTTTCCTGAGGGCAGAAGAAGGGGGCTTGGAAGAGAAGACTCCTAAATGAGCCCATTGCTCTCTGCCTTCTTCTCACTGCAGTTCTCTAGTTATCAGAGAGAACTGTCTGGTAACTGTCATTGATACTGTGATTGAGAAAGGAAGTAGAGGGAGGCATGGGGCAAACTGGTATGTGGGCCTGTGAATTGTTGATACTGTTACTTGCTTTTGAAATACTCACCTGTGTTCTAGGTCACAAACCAACTGATCTTTTATTATGCACCACTTTTGACAGATTAAGATACTCCATTAAGCATCTCCTAAGAAACATTTATTTTCCCAGATTAAATCAGTTTGATTCAACTATTTTTTCAATAGTATCTTTGATAACTGTATGTAATAATGACAATGAGAGTTGGGGAGGGGTGATGATGAATAGAAATTTATCTCTTTCTTTCACCAAGAAGCAAGAAAATGAGCATTTATGGAATATCTACCCCTGATGTGGTGTACCAAGAGCTCCTTTAGATGACCTCATCTGTGCAATTCATTTAACACTGAAATTTTATGAATCATGGCTCTCATATTCCCTTTTAAGAAACCAAAGTTCAGAAAAAAATAAACACTTTACTAAAGGTCACACAGCTTCTAAACTACAGAGTCTGGACTGAACCCAGACATTTCTCACTCCTAGAACCTCAGCTAAGAGCTGCTTTGAGGTTATTCTCATATGCTAATATGAAATGACTCAAAAATATAACAAATTCTCTTATAAAGGGTCAATTATTATAACTAGGTAGGAGGGTGAGTTCTGGTTTTCTGAAGCACTGTAGGGTAAATACGGTGAACTGGCATGTTATTGTGTATTTTCAAAGCGTTTCAAAGAAGAGAGGGTTTTGAATGTTCACAGCACAAAGAATAAATTTTTCGTTATGCTAATTAGCCTGATTTGATCATTACACTTTGTATGCACACATCAAATATCACTCTACTCATAAACATGTGTAATTATTATGTGTCAATTAAAAATAAAAGGGGAGGGGCTCAACGCCTGTGGCTCAACGGGGTAAGGCACCAGCCACGTTCACCTGAGCTGGTGGGTTCGAATCCGGCCTGGGTCCGCCAAACAACAATGGTGGCTGCAACCAAAAAAAAATGGCCGGGCATTGTGGTGGGCACCTGTGGTCCCAGCTACTTGGGAGGCAGAGGCAGGAGACTTGCTTGAGCCCAGGAATTGGAGGTTGCTGTGAGCTGTGATGCCACACACAGCTGTGATGCCTGCACTCTATCCAGGGTGACAGCTTGAGGCTCTGTCTCAACAACAAAAAAATAAAATAAAAGGGGAGGAAAAGTCAGCTGTATTTATTTCCAAACCAGTTTATATCTTTTGTGCTTGTTATTTGGATTATATTATTTAGTTAAATGTTGTCCAGATTAATGAAATATGAATATGGAAGAAAGTTTTTTGTTTCAGGAAGAACTAACTATAATTTTTTAAAATACTGCTTAAAAATTTCTTTCATGTGTATGTGGGTGATACACCTGAAAAATATTGGAGTAAATTTATAAAAATTTAAGATTTCACACTGAGATTGCTTCATAATTTTTACTTAAAAGAAATAGAAGATCTTAAAAAATAAAAACTAAATAGAAATATTAATAGAGTATCTTAAAGAAATAGAAACTAAAAATGATTGATGGGGCCATATCACTGTGGTTATTTAAGAAAGATGATGAAAAAAATCAAAGAAAAGGCCTTAGTCTTATATGAAAAGTTTAAAAAAAAATAGACATTGGTATTTTGGTGTGTACTATATATGTGTCTATATAATATAAAGAGAGAATATATATAAGGTATACTTGAATATAAACTTAAACTAGCAAAAAGGTAGTTTACATATTTTCCTGTTATAATTGCCTTTTTCAATTAACTAGCAAACTACATTAAAGCTTTGGGTGAGACATCTCTTAAAGAGTTTTCATTCTCTAATCAGGGAATCTCATCAGCCGATTAATTAGAGTAGAACCTCTGTAAGGAACTAGGCGTACTGTACTGATGCATAATGTGGTATATGCCTGTTCTATGAAAATTAGGTCCATGTAAGGACACAGTCAATGAAAGAAAATGGTCAGGTTCTACCAATCTGAGAGAAATTTACACATGAGCCTAACTCCCTTTGAGTAAAGAGAATAATTGAAGTTGATAGGAAAGGAAAATGTCCAAGCACAGGTTCTCGAATAGAATTGAGATGAGTACAAAAATTGAGCAACAAATGAACTGTTCAATTAATGTCTAAATATTAATGTTAAATTCGAAGCCCATATTATATAAATTATGTGTTTCTGTGATTTTATGCCATAGCTTTGTTTGCCTTCACTTCCTAATGAAAGCTTTAAGAAAGCCCAACCTTTGGTGTTTGCTTATATTTGGGATATAGAAACAACCACAGGCAAGTGGCCTTTGGCTTGTGTTTCTTTTAATAAGTTAAAACCAACTGCCATATATAATGCAAAGTTTGGATGCAGATGCATAGAAAGAGATCCTGGGGGTAGAGGCAAGATGGCCAGTTGGAGCCAGCTTTCCACAGAGGCTCTTGTTCAGAAGGAGAGTTAAAGGACAGAAGTTTAGCAAGTAAACTGATGGTTTGGAGCTGGGCCAAGAGAGAAGGTTGAAAATGCACATCAACCCTGCTGAGGTGAGCTGCCACCCCAAGGATATGAATAATAGGCACAAAATCCATTGTCAAAAGGATGGGCGTTTTCCCCTTCCCCACGAAAATGGCTTGTACCGGTTCCGCACCTGTGGCTCAACGGGCTAAGGTGCCAGCCACATACACCTGAGCTGGCGGGTTCGAATCCAGCCCCAGGGCCCACCAAACAACAATGACGGCTGCAACCAAAAAATGGCCGGACGTTGTGGCGGGCGCCTATAGTCCCAGCTACTTGGGAGGTAGAGGCAAGAGACTCACTTGAGCCCAGGAATTGGAGGTTGCTGTGAGCTGTGATGCCACAGCACTCTACCCAGGGTGATATCTTGAGGCTCTGTCTCAAAAAAAAAAAAAAAGAAAATGGCTTGTACCATACTTTCTACAAACAAGTGAGCAGAGTTCAAACATCTTCCCATTTTATCCCACAGGAGAGACCCTCTAAAAACTGGACCTCCTTACCCTCTAGAGTGCCATGGCACTCTCCTGCCAGGCATAAAACTATATAAAACTGAACATATTCTCTACCTGCAATTCTGAACTCCCAGCACTCCCCTCTACTCTTGCCCTGAGGTCTGGAAGCCTGTCCACTATGGAGCCCAGATTCTTGGGTATTTTCTCGAGAGGTGTGGACAGGGCATGGGCTGTTGCAGGTCTGTGCTGATTCTGTGGCACAGGGGTAAGGAGAATATGTTGATCTGAAGGAACCATACAGGAGAGGGACAGGCCGTGCCCTGTGAGCATCAATGACAGCAGCAGGCACAATAGGGCTCAGGTAGAGGCTGCAGCTCAGACCCATGTGTGAGCTCTAACCACACCCATCCCAACAAAGACTGCACCAGAGACAGACACAACATCTCCGGGCAGTGGCAGAGACCGAGGCTAAGTCACAGTTTCTGTGAACTCAAAAAAGCATCTGGTCTGTAGGGGAACATAGCCAGGAGAAAAAATTCTGCCAAAATATAAGTGTCAGCAACATCAATCAGGGGCATAGCTGCAACTGAGTGAAATGCCCCAGCTTCCATTAACCAACAGAGGCTGTCCGACCTCAGCTCCCCCTGCCGGATGGTGGCAGAGTGTGGAGACCTGGACCAGGAGACATAGATCTCCCTGTGACCCTGGAGCATCTGCTTATTGAAGGAATAACCTTCCCCTCCCTGTGGGGTTACCAGTGACTGGGTGTGACAGAGGTGCAAGGTGGGGAAGGAGGCATCAACCATCCCAGTCTAAATCATTTGAGGCAGGGGGGGTCCTTCTGACTCCATGGAATGCCAGAATGAGTCATACTCGAGCTGCCAGCAGACCCCTGCTATCTAGTTGCTGGAGACATTTTGAACTCACTCATTTCCCACTTGAGACTGGTGCTGACCGGGACAATTTATTTGGATCTCTCAGACTGGACCAGTCACATGAGGACTATCCAAAGTGGTACCCTGGGTGTCTGGTTGTGGGAAGTTTTGGTTTTACTTTTCCAATTGTGCCTGTGGGAGGTGGGATGACTTAATTGCTGGTATTTCTCCACAGCTGAGACTTCAGTGCAGAGTAACTGATTCACTAAGGTAGGACAGAGACTAGTTGAAAACAAGACAGAGCCACTTAGCCCCACCACACCAAGTAAGTCCCCAGTGACTCAGGTCATAGCACTGTATAGATCTTTTGCAAAGTTCTAGTGGAAAAATGTACAGACACCAGTCCCAGCTTTCGGGCAAAGGGCTGGCTAATAACTACTTCAGGAGCCCTGAACCCAACCTTGCCTTATCTGCTCATCTAGCCAAACAGTATAAAATAATCTTGGGGCAGAATCAGTGGAAAAACTCTGGTATCATGAATAACCAGAGTAGATCAACTCCCCCAAGGAATGATATGGCAGACACAACTGAAGATCCCATTCATGAACAAATGGCTGAGACATCAGAAATTGAATTCAGAAACTAGATTGCAAATAAGACTAATAGAATGGAGGTAAAATTGAAATTAGAAATTCAAGGAGCATTTCAAAAGTTGTCTCAAGAATTCAATGAATTCAAAGACAAAAATCACCAAAGATTTTGACACATTGAGATAAGAATTTGCAGCTTTCAAAAATCTGAGAAATACAGTAGAATCCCTCAGTAACAGAATGGAGCAAGCAGAAGAAAGGATTTCTGACATTGAAGACAAAGCTTTTGAATGCTCCCAATCTCTCAAAGAGGAAGAGAAATGGAAAGCAAAAATTGATCATTCTTTCAGAGAGCTTTGGGATAATTCCAAGAAAACTAATATTCGCCTTATAGGAATCCCTGAAGGTGATGAATTTGCTTTGCAAGACACACAGGCTCTTCTTCATGAGACTATGAAGGAGAACTTTCCAAGAATTTCCAAGAAATTCTGAAATTCAAATAGGAGACAGTTTCAAAACTCCAGCACAACATCGCAAATGAGATGTCTCCTAGGCACGTTATCATTAACTTTGCCAAAGTTAACACGAAGGAGAAAATTCTGAAAGCAGCTAGACATAAGAAAACAATAATCTACAAGGGGAAGAACATTAGAATGACTGAAGATCGCTCTGCTGAAACCTTTCAAGCTAGAAGAGGGTAGTCATCAACTTTTAATCTCCTAAAACAAAATAACTTTCCACCTAGGATCCTGTATCCAGCTAAACTGAGTTTCATTTATGCTGTAGAAATTAAATACTTTAATGAAATTCACATGTTGAAGAAATTTGCCATAACTAAATCAGCTCTCCAAGATATTCTCAGACCTATCCTCCATAATGACCAGCACAATCGTCCACACAAAAGTTAACTCACTCAGAAACTTTTGATCAAATTTCAACTTCCCCAGTGGCCAAAGGATTAAAAACTTTCACTGGACTTTCGAAAAACTTGATACTCAAAATTCTACCAGGCTTATTAATATTCTCAATTAATGTGAATGGCTTAAATTGTCCTCTAACGAGGCACAGGTTGGCTGACTGGATACAAAAATTCAGGCTAGATATCTGCCGCATATGAGAATCTCAATAAATATATACTCAAGGTGAAGGGCTGGTCATCTATATTTCAGGCAACTGAAAATCAGAAAAAAGCAGGTATTGCAATTTTATTTGCAGATACAATAGGCTTTAAACCAAAAAATGTAAGGAAAGATAAGGATGGTCACTTCATATTTGTAAAGCGTAACACTCAACATGATGAAATTTCAACTATTAACATTTATGCACCCAACCAGAATGTACCTCAATTTATAAGAGAGACTCTAATAGAAATGAACAACTTGATTTCCTCCAACACCATAATTGTCAGAGATTTTAACATTCCTTTGGCAGTGTTGGAAAGATCCTCCAATAAGAAGCTAAGTAAAGAAATTTTATAATTAAACTTAACCATTCAACATTTGGATTTAACAGACATCTATAGAACATTACATCCTAACAAAACTGAATACACATTCTTCTCATCAGCCCAAAGAACATATTCCAAAATTGATCACATCTTAGGTCATAAGTCTAACCTCCGCAAATTTAAAAGAATAGAAATTATTCCTTGCATCTTCTTGGACTATCATGGAATAAAAGTTGAACTCAGTAACAACAGGAATCTGCATACCATACAAAGACATGGAAGCTAAATAACCTTATGCTAAATGATAGCTGGGTCATAGAGGAGATTAAGAAGGAAATTACCGAAATTTTGAAACAAAACAATAATGAAGACACAAATTATCAGAACCTATGGGATACTGCAAAAGTAGTCCTAAGAGGGAAATTTATAGCACTGCAAGCCTTCTTCAAGAGAATGGAAAGAGAGGAAGTTAACAACTTAATGGGACATCTCAAGCAACTGGAAAAGGAAGAACATTCCAATCCCAAACCAAATAAATAAATAGTCAAAATTAGAACAGAATTACATGAAATTGAAAACAAAAGGATTATACAAAAGATCAATCAAAAGTTGGTTTTTTGAAAATGTCAATAAAATAGATAAACCTTTGGCTATCCAAACCAGGAAAAAAAGAGCAAAATCTCTAATTTCATCAATCAGAAATGGTAAAGATGAAATAACAACAGACTTTTCAGAAATTTTAAAAATCCTTAATGAATATTACGAGAAACTTTATTCTCAGAAATATGAAAATCTGAAGGAAATTGACCAATACTTATAAGCACGCCACCTTCCAAGACTCACCCAGACTGAAGTGAAAATGTTGAACAGGCCTATACCAAGTTCTGAAATAGCATCAACTATACAAAATCTCCCTAAAAAGAAAAGCCCAGGACCAGATGGCTTCACATCAGAATTCTACCAGATCTTTAAAGAGGAACTAGTACCTATATTACTCAACCTTTTCCAAAATATAGAAAAAAAGAAGGAATACTACCCAACACATTCTATGAAGCAAACATCACCTTGATCCCTAAATCAGGAAAAGACCCAACAAGAAAAGAAAATTATAGACCAGTATCAGTAATGAACATTGATGCACAAATATTCAACAAGATCCTAACGAACAGAATCTGGCAACACATCAAACAAATTATACACCATGACCAAGTGGGTTTTATCCCAGGGTCTCAAGGCTAGTTCAATATATGTAAATCTATGAATATAATTCATCACATAAAGGAATTAAAAAATAAAGACCATATGATTCTCACAATTGATGCAGGAAAAGCTTTTGACAATAGCAGCACCCTTTCATGATCAGAACACTTAAGAAAATGGGTATTGAAGGGACATTTCTTTGTTTTTTTTTTTGAAGGGACATTTCTTAAACTGATGAAGGCCATCTACAGCAAACCCACAGCCAATATTATATTGAATGGAGTTAAATTGAAATCATTTCCACTCAGATGAGGAACCAGGCAAGGTTGCCCATTATCTCCACTGCTTTTTAACATTATAATGGAAGCCTTAGCCATCACAATTAGGGAAGAAAAGGCAATCAAGTGTTTTCAGATAGGGTCAGAAAAGATCAAACTTTCACTCTTCACAGATGATATGATTGTATATCTAGATAACACCAGGGATTCTACTACAAAACTCTTAGAAGTGATCAAGGATTATAGCAGCATCTCAGGTTACAAAATCAACACTTATAAATCTGTAGCCTTTATATGTACCAACAATAGTCTAGCTGAAAAAACAGTCAAAGACTCTATTCCATTCAAAGTAGTACCAAAGAAGATGAAATATTTGGAAGTTTACCTATCAAAAGACGTGAAAGATCTCTATAAAGTGACCTATGAAACTCTAAGAAATGAAATAACTGAAGATGTTAACTAATGGAAAAACATACCAGGTTCATGGCCAGGAAGAATCAACATTGTTAAAATGTCCATACTACCCAAAGCAATGTACAATTTTAATGTAATCCCTATTAAAGCTCCACCGTCATACTTTAAGGATTAAAAAAAAATACTTCATTTTATATGGAATCAGAAAAAACCTCAAATAGACAAGACATTACGCAGAAAAAAAAAAACAAACAAACAAAGCGGGAGGAATTACACTACCAGACTTGAGACTACACTGTAAATCGATAAGGATCAAAACAGCTTGGTACTGGCACAAAAACAGAGAGGTAGATGTATGAAACAGAATAGAGAACCAAGAGATGAACCCAGCTACTTACAGTTATTTGATATTTGACATGCCAGTTAAAAACATTCAGTGGGGATAAGAATCCCTATTTAATAATGGTGCTGGGTGAACTGGCTGGTGACCTGTAGAAGACTGAAACTGTACCCACACCTTTCACCATTAACTAAGATAGACTCTCACTGGATTAAAGATTTAAACTTAAGACATGAAACCATAAAAGTACTCGAATAGAGTGCAGGGAAAACTCTTGAAGAAATCGGCCTGGGCAAATATTTTATGAGGAGGATCCCCTGGGCAATTGAAGCAGCATCAAAAATACATTACTGGGACCCACTCAAACAAAAGCTTCTGCACAGCCAAGAACACAGTAAGTAAAGGAAGCAGACAGCTCTCAGAATGGGAGAAAATATTTGCAGGTTATGTCTCCAACAAAGGTTTAATAACCAGAATCCACAGAGAACTCAAACATATTAGCAAGAAAAGAAAAAGGGATCCCAGGTGGTCAAGGAACTTGAAGAGAAACTTCTCTGAAGAAGACAGGTGTGCAGCCTACAGACATATGAAAAAATGCTCATCATCCTTAATCATCAGAGAAATGCAAATCAAAACTACTTTGAGATATCATCTAACTCCAGTAAGATTAGCCCACATCACAAAAATTCCAAAACCAGAGATGTTGGCAAGCATGTGGATAAAAGGGAACACTTCTACACTGCTGGTGGGAATTAAAACTAATACATTCCTTTTGGAAAGATGTTTGAAGAACACTTAGGGATCTAAAAATAGACATGCCTTTCGATCTTACAATTCCTCTACTAGGTATATATCTAGAAGACCAAAAATCACATTATAACAAAGATATTTGTACCAGAATGTTTATTGCAGCCCAATTCATAATTGCTAAGTCATGGAAGAAGCCCAAGTGCCCATTGACCCACAAATGGATTAATAAATTGTGGTATATGTACACCATGGAATACTATGCAGTCTTAATGAAAGATGGAGACTTTACCTTTTATATGTTTATGTGGATGGAGCTGGAACATATTCTTAGCAAAGTATCTCAAGAATGGAAGAAAAACTATCCAATGTACTCAGCCCTACTATGAAACCAATTTATTGCTTTCTTATGAAAGCTATAAATCAACTATAGCCCAAGAAGAAGGGGAAAGGGGAGAAGAAGGGGAGGGGAGGGGGAGAATAGGTGGAGGGAGAGTAATTGGTGGGACCACACCTATGGTGCATCTTACAAGAGTACATGCGAAATTTACTAGGTGTAGAATACAAATGTCTTAACACACTAACTAAGAAAATGCCGTGAAGGCTATGTTAACCAGTTGAAAATAGTTCAAATTGTATATAAAACCAGCACATTGTACCTCATGATTGCATTAATGTATACAGATATTATTTAATTAAGAAAAAAAAAAAAAGAAAGAAAGAAAGGCCAACCTTCTCCACTAAATATTCTCAACAATAACACTGCTTTCCCAGTTACCCAAAGTCATGGGCCAGAGAGTAGGTAGAAACCCTTTCTTCCTCTAGCCCCCCACATCCAACCTCCAAATCCCTTGTATTCCATCTCACAATAGTTTCCATATTTGCTCCATTTATCTTGGTGAATGGTAGAGACTGAGCACAAGAGCATATACCAAATCCCATGCCTATCTGCTCTCTGCATGTCATTCTATTTTGTGGCACCCTGGAGTCAGAAGGAGGACTGATAATTTCTCTCATTCTATGTGATAAATATTATGTGATAGGGAGATATTTTCAGAGTTAAAAGTTTTCTTGATACATATTGTGGAAATTCATTGGCTGACCTGCCTGTAGCTACCAAGGTCAGCAGCACAACATAGAACTATGACTGGTTTTCAGTAAATCTTCTTCATTTACCATCCACCACTGCCACCACCCTTCCTGTAGCAAATCTTCAGCTCAATTCTCTTTTTTATCTAGAAGCCAAATCTTAGTTGTTAACTTCTCTACATACTTAAAACCAGTCAAAGTTCTCTGGGCTTATCAGACTGAATCCAAGCTCCTTGGTATAAATTATGAGGCCCCTGTAATCTGGACCTCATCCTGTTTTTACTGATGTGGCTCATCTTCCCTTTCCCCAGTATTTTTGCTTCTCTAGACAATTTCTGCTCATTCTTCAGGACTCATGTTAGTTAGAGGACTCTCTCAGAAGTCATAACGCCAACCAGGACAGTAGTGAGGCTCACCCCCTGTCATGTCCCCAGCCCCAGCCCCACCTATTGCTCTATCTACAGAAAACTAAGCACTTGGTGCAAAGGAGCCAAGGAGAATCTGCCAATACTTCAGTAGTCAGAGAAGATCAAAGGCTGCTGTGCCCCTGGGGCCCAGGTGTGCTGGAGCAGCATCTAACATAGCTGTGGAGTCTAAGGAGAGCCCTTGGAATGTGAAATAGGAAAAAGCCCTGTTGCAGAATCAGTCCTCCCTGCCTGAGTTATTCTCTATAGGGGACTGTCCCATTAATATTAATACCAAGTTTCAGTTTTAATCTTCTGTGAGTGTATCAAAATCTCCTCTTTATCTACATTGAATTAACATCTTAAGTTTTTATATTTATAATAATCTGCTTCATTAAATTATGAAGGGAAAATACCAAAAGAATTATAATTTTCCAAGTTTGATCTTTCCTTTTGGCTTCCCAGAAGAGCTATAAATTTGCTCTGATAATGAATTAAATTCTTGAGTTATTCTTATTCTTTCACTATCATTAAAATTAATACAGACTTGAGATTGGTTGTTCTTAGAAACTTTTTCATTCACTTCATTAAACAGTCACAATAAACCAATGGGGGGGGGTCAGGAACATCCAAAACAAACCACTCCTCACCCCCTCCATTGGTATGTGACTGATTTATTAAGGTGGAGCATGCTTGGAAATTATCACTAAATTAAAAAATTCTCATCCTAAAACCATTTACATATGTATCATATGTTGTTATGAGACTTCATTTTCGTATCCTTAAAATTGTATCAAGTAAAAATTATATTTTATATAGAATATAATTGGTGCCTTATACTTATAAAAATCCACTTGGATTCATTTACTTGTCACAATCCTGTTGTATAGAAGAGCAAGTATTATTATGCCCATTTAGTTATAAGGATAACCATCAGGGTGGTTTGAAAAATCTGGCCAGGGTTAGCACTGAGTTAAAAAGCAAGCAAATCAAATATATATAAATAAATAAATACAAAAAATAAGTCAAGTTTTCTGGTTCCTAATAACAACTTGTGCACAGACAGTTGTAGAGAATTCCTTTTCTTTTATAAAAGGGAATGTGCAGGACATAATATTTTAAGCTTGCTAAAACTATTTTTCAAGTGTCAAAATGTATTGATGCAACCAATGAATACCAAAAAAATGTGCTCAAAATTAATTCTGCCTGATTTCTTTCTCATGACCTCACATGAGGACAATGGCTTTTATTATTTTTTTTTATTAAACCATAAATTTGTACATTGATGCATTTATGGGGTTCAGGGTACTGCTTTGATATACAATGTGAAATGCTTACATTGAACTAAGTAACACATCCATCACAATTATACTTATTTCTTAATAGTTATGAAATATACTATTGCATCATGTACATTAGGTGAGGTGCCCCCAAATACCCTCCCTCCTACCATCTCCCCTCTCTCCTCCCCTCTTTTTCCTCTTCCCTTCTACTTTCTGGACTATAGTTATGTTTTGCCATTCATATGAGCGTGTAGGTGATTGTATATTGATTTCATAGTAGTATTGAGTACATTGGATATTTTTTCCCCCATTCTTGAGATACTTTACTAAGAAGAATATGTTCCAACTCTATCCA
>CAUYON010039377.1:0-26647 GCA_963573935.1 Arctocebus calabarensis | reverse complement strand
CTTTAGCCTTCCTCAGGGTGTCCAGAAGCCTCATGCTGTCTCCCTGTGTCCCCAAAGGGAAGTTTCTGGGCAGATCCCGCCTGGCAGAGATGCCTGAAGTCCTCTCTCCCCAGTCTCACTGTGCCCAGCCGCAAGGAAGCTCTTACTCCGAAATCAGAATGATTTCAAAAAAGCAATTTAGAATTTTTAAACTTGGCTTGGCGCCTGTGGCTCAACGGGCTAAGGTGCCAGCCACATACACCTGAGCTGGTGGGTTCAAATTCAGCCTGGCCCGCCAAAAACTGTTTGCTAGGTTCTTGTTGAATACTTTTGCATCAACATTCATTAGTGATATTGGTCTGTAATTTTCTTTTCTTGTTGGGTCTTTTCCTGGTTTGGGGATCAAGGTGATGTTTGCTTTATAGAATGTATTGGATAGTATTCCTTCTTTTTCTATATTTTGGAAGAGGTTGAGTAATATAGGTACTAGGTCCTCTTTAAAGGTTTGGTAGAATTCGGATGTAAAGCCATCTGGTGCTGGGCTTTTCTTTTAGGGAGATTTTGTATAGTTGATGCTATTTCAGAACTTGATATTGGCCTGTTCAACATTTCCACTTCATTCTGGTTAAGTTTTGAAGGTGGCATGCATTCCAAGTATTGGTCAATTTCCTTCAGATATTCATATTTCTGAGAATAAAGTTTCCTGTAATATTCATTAAAGAATTTTTTTGAATTTCTGAAGAGTCTGTTGTTATATTGTCTTTACCATTTCTGATTGATGAAACGAGAGATTTTACTCTTTTCTTCCTGGTTAAGTTATTGAAAGGTTTATCTATTTCATTGACCTTTTCGAGAAACCTATTTTTTGATTTATTGATCTGTTGTATAATCCTTTTGTTTTCATTTTCATTTAATTCTTCTCTAATTTGAATTATTTCTTTTCTTGTGCTGGGTTTGACATTGGAATGTTCTTCCTTTTCCAGTTGCTTGAGATGTCCAATTAAGTTGTTAACTTCCTCTCTTTCCATTCTCTTGAGGAAGGCTTGCAATGCTATACATTTCCCTTTTAGAACTGCCTTTGTAGTATCCCAGAGGTTCTGATAATTTGTGTCTTCATTCTTGTTTTGTTCCAAAAATTCGGTAATTTCCTTCTTAATCTCATCTATGACCCATCTATCATTCAGCATAAGGTTATTTAGTTTCCATGTTTTTGTATGAGTATGCAGATTACTGTTGTTATGGAGTTCAACTTTTATTCCATGATGGTCTGAGAAGATGCAAGGAATAATTTCTATCTTTTAAAATTTGCTGAGGTTAGACTTGGGACCTAAGATGTGATCAATTTGGAAGATGTTCTATGGGCTGATAAGACGAATGTGTATTCAGTTTTGTTAGGATGAAATGTTCTGTAGATGTCTGTTAAATCCAAATGTTGAATAGTTAAGTTTAAGTCTAAAATTTCTTTCCTTAGCTTCTTTTTGAAGGAGCTGTCCAACACTGCCAAAGGAGTGTTAAAATCTCCAACTATTATGGTGTTGGAGGAAATGAAGTTACTCATGTCTGTTAGACTCTCTCTTATAAATTGAGGCATATTATGGTTTGGTGCATAAATGTTAATAATTGACATCACATCATGTTGAGTGTTACCCTTAACAAATATGAAGTGACCATCCTTATCTTTCCTTACTTTTGTTGGTTCAAAGCCTATTTTGTCTGTGAATAAGATTCCAACACCCTCTTTCTTCTGCTTTCCATTTGCCTGGAATATAGATGACCATCCCTTCACCTCATGAGTCTATATTTATCTTTTAAGGTAAGATGAGATTCTTGTATGAAGCAGATATTTGGTCTGAGTTTTTGTATCCAGTCAGCCAACCTGTGCCTCTTTAGAGGACAATTTAAGCCATTCACATTAATTGTAAATATTGATAAGCCTGGTAGAATTTTGGGTACTGAGTTTTTCAAAAGTCCAATGGACATTTTTAATCCTTTTGCCACTATGGAAGTTGGAATTTGATCAAAAGTTTCTGAGTGAGTCTGCTTTTGTGGTGGAGGATTGCTCTGTTTATTATGGAGGATAGGGGTCTGTTGGGACATCAAGTATGACTCTCTCTGGTGCTCCATGAGGTCAGGACCCACCCAGCAACTGAATTAGTCTGGAAGGTTGATGCCTCCTTCCCCACCTTGCGGTTCTGTCACACCCAGTCATTGGTACCCCCGCAGGTCTGTGACCCAGTTCTCTCCAATGAGCAGATGCTTCAGGGGTTTGCACCTGCCCAAGTCACAGGGAGATCTATGTCTCCTTAGCCAGGCCTCTGCACTCTGCTACCATGCAGCAGGGGGAACTAAGGCCTGACAACCTCAGGTGCTTAATGGAGGCTGAGGTGGTTTACTCAGCTCCAGCCCCAAGCCTAATTGATGTTGTTGACAGAACAAAACAATTTCACAGAATTTGTTTCTGTCCCAGGTATATTCCGCTTGCGGATCAGATGCTGTTTGAGTTCATAGAAACTGTGACTCAGCCCTAGTCTGTGCCACGGCCCAGAGCTGGCGTGTCTGTCTCGGCTGCAGTCGTGTGTTGGGGGGGGTGCAGTTAGAGGTCACACTCAGCTTTCAGTTTCTGCCTCTTCCTGCCTGCCTTTGTCTCAGCTATGATCCCCTGAGGGCCGGGTGTGTGTTAGTCTCACTAAAGCAGTCCTTCTTCTTGGCCCTGCCCTGGGAGTATGCCACCTCTGCAAATGTGTCTTCTATTCTCCATACCTACAGTGCCCTGCCCAGGCCGGTACCACCTCAGGCATACCCTTTACTTACGGGGCCTGCATTTCCATCCCAGATCTGTTCTGCCAGTGGCTGCCACCAGAGAAGATGCCTGGCTTCCTCCAGTTGCTCAGAGAGTCAGGGATTCTCTCTTCAAAATATCCCCAGGGGTGTGAGCCCTATTCTTCCCACCACAGCTGCTGTTCTGTGCCACAAGGCCCTACCTCTCCTTATCCTGCAGGGTTCTTTCAGCCTCAGTTCATGTCTTCTCCTTTTTCCCATGCTGCAGAATCAGCACAGACCAGCAACAGCACATGCCCTGTCCACAGTTCTGGAGAAAATGCCCAGGAATTTGGACTCCATTGGGACAGGCTTCTAGATCTTGGAGTGAGAGTGAAGGGGAGTGCTGGGAGTTCAGACTTGCAGGTAGAGAATATATACAGTTTTATGCCTGGTGGGACAGTGCCACGGTACATTTAAAAGTCTTCTCTAGAGAATGAGTTCCAGTTTTTAGAGGGTCTCTCCCATGGAATGAAATAGATGATCTGAACTCTGCTCATTTGTTTGTATAGAGTATACTGCAAGCTGTTATCTTGGGGGAGAGGACTCCCATCTGCTTGGTGATAGATTTTATACCTATTGTTTGTTTCCTTGGAGTCTCAGCTCATCTCAGCAGGGATGATGTGTGTTCTTCAACCTTCTCTCTTGGCTCAGCTCCAAACCATTGGCTTACTTGCTACACTTCTGTCCTCAAGTCTCCTTCTGGATGGAAGCCTCTGTGGAAAGCTGGCTCTAGTTGGCCAGCTTACCTCCCCCCTTTATTATCTTTCTTCTATTTGTTTGGCTTATCTGTGTACTTCGCATTTTTATATAAATTTTAGAAATAGTTTGTAAATATACATTTTTAAACAGTTGGTGGGATTCTGGCTGGCAATACATTGAACCCACTGATTCACTTGGCACTAATTAAAATCTTTAAGAATATTGAATATTCCATTCTAAGACATAATATATTTCTCCATTACTCAGGTTTTTGCTTTTTCTCAGCACATATGTTTTTCAATGCACATATTTTATACTTATTTTGACAGATTTAGTCCTAGGAATTTTATATTTTTGATGTAATTGTAAATGATATTATATTTTAATTTCAATTTCCAATTGTTGCTGATATGAAATATCATTTGTTTTTTAAAGTAATTTTTTACCCTGTAATGCTTTTTACCTCACTTATTAGTTCTGGGACATTTTGTGTAGGTTCCATAAAATTTTCTATATAAATCATAATGTCACTGGTAAATAAAGACATTTTACTTATTTTTTTTATAAGGATGCCTCTGATTTCTTTTCCTCGACCTATTATACTAGCCACAGCCTCCTTTATAATGTTGAATAGAAGAGATCTCCAGGAGGAGACAATCTTAATTGGTCCTTTCCAGTTTAGATGTTTTTCTTTCTTGTGTTTACTTTATTATACTAGTTAGAAATTTCATCCCTATTGTGAATAATAGTAGTGAGAGATGTTTCTGATTTCAGAGAAAGTTCTTAGCCTTTCACCATTAAGTATGATACTACCTATAGGTTTTTGTTTTTTTTTTTTAACACATTGTCTTGCCATTCATTGATACATTCATTAACCTTGCCCCTGGCGGAAGGGACTGTATTCATTCGTTTCCTGGCCAAGGAACCCATACACCTATATATACCCTGAGACTGGAGGCCTAAAGGAGGAGATGGGGAAAGACTGGGAGAGAAACAGAGAGAGCTTCTCTCTCCCCACTAGAATTCTCTTCCTCTACCAGGAGCTTTAGTGTTTTCTGTATTCTTTTCTTTCTTTTCTGTGAATAAATTCTGTCTTACAAAAAAAAAGGGTGAGAGAGACGGGTGCAGGGAGAGAGAAAGAATGTGAGGGAAGGGAGCAAACACCTGTCACAGCCCTTTTCTACTTCTTTGTGTTTGAAAGAAAACCGCAGAGTATTGTTGGCCTAACAACAGACCAAGGGAACAGGACACGCTCCCCATCCGTCTGTGCAGCGCTCTGCCTGCCTGTGGGAAGCACGTCGTGAACAATCCATCGTGGAGCAGGAGTACTGGGCCTTCTAGATTAGTTCCTTTTGGAAAAGGTTAGATGCTCAACTTCCAGCAAAACGAGGCACCAGCAGATGTGCAGACAGCTGGCCTGAGTCTGCCCCAGGACACCTGCACAGGACACGGCCTGTCTCCTCCGGAGGGCCAGATGGCCCATGTGTGCAGCCTTCTCCCACCTCATTTCATCTGCTCCAGCTTCCGCTCCAAGGGCACACTTCCCCACACGTTACATCGCAGGGCTTCAGAGCCATTGCCTTCCTCTCCTCAGAGATCTTTATCTAAATAGGTCACGTGGCAAATCCCAGCTCCACTCTACTGAGGTCTCAGCAGTGTCTTGGAAAAGGTGTTTTCTGGAAGGTCCACTGCTTACTGGTCAGTTGTGTGCTGGGCACTGACATGTACATTATTATCTCACTTAATCTCCCAACCACCTTGAGACATCAGTGTATATATCTTTAACTTAGAAGGAAAACAGAAAGAGAAAAAGATTAAGAGAATAGATTAGAGCCACACATAGGTATTAAGTGACAGTCACCCAAGTCACCTGAGCCCAACGTGATGCTTCAGGCTCCTTTTACATCTATTCCGCTGTGTTTCCACGGTTAGCCCCCATGCTCTGTTCTACCTGCGGCCTCCCAGACCACCTCAGCCCCTCAACCCCCCGCCACATTCAGGCTGAAGCCCTCCTGAGACGCTCAGCTGGTCTTGGGGTACACAGGTTCTTTCTTCCCAATCCCCTGCCAAGGCTGTCATCCTAGGCCTTAAAGGAGGATTCCGAAATCCAAATCCTGCTCACCAAAGCACCCCCACAGCCTTTCCCAAAGTCCCACCATCAACAAAAAGCCCCCCAATACTCCTCGACTTCCTCAAACCTTCAGGTTCCTGCCTACGGCTCTGCAGCCTGTTCAGACCATACTGACCAACAACCACGCAGTCAGCAAGACGGGACAGCAGACCCAGCAGGCTGCCCACCCGTGTGACCCCGGGTCTCCCTGTAGCCACCACTGCACATCCCTTCCTCCCAGGAACACAAAGCAAATGCCTCGGGATATCCTTTCCTCTCAAGCCCCTTATCTGTACTCAGCCTCCGGAACTGGGAGGCAACGTCCTTCTCATCGTGTAGCCCCTGGGAGTCCCTTCTACCTTTGACCTTCTCTGGACCACATCTGCCCACCTGCCACCTCTCAGGCGTCACTTCCTTGGGGAAGCCTCTCCAGCTCCTCCACACATTATTTGCTGTCAGCGTACCCCATAATTCTGCTTCAGAATAGTTTCACGGCTGGACCACGAGGCTCCTCATTCCCACCTCCCAACAATTCTCTACCCTGTCACGCAAATCCTCCAGCCCTGCGCCTCAGGTCATTAGACTCTGTCAACTACCAACCCCCCGTGTCCCTGCCCCTCGTTTCGTGAGGGTTTTAGCCCCATCCTGATTCCTGCTGACTTCAGTGCTGACGGACGGTCACCCTTCCACTTGGGCCCCCAGTTCCTGACCTTCTCTCCCCTCCTGCAGCCTCCCCAACTCCCTGTCACACCCGTCATCTCCAGTAACTGACCCCTCTGAAATCTCCATTTCGGGCACCTCACTCTCTGAACTGGTGCACCTTCAGGTTGCTACAACAAAATGCGTATACCAGAGGGTAGGCAGCTTGTTAACAACAGGAAGGTACTCCTCACAGCTCTGGAGGCTGGGAAGTCCAAGATCAAGGAACCTGCAGACCCAGCATCTGTGGCGGACCTTCTTTCTGGTGCACAGACGCACTTCTCGCTGTGTCCTCCCACAGTGGAAGAGTGAGGCCCCTCTCATAAGGGCACTGCTGTGTTTTCAATATTCACCCCTCCAACACTCAAGCTGAAATTTAACTGCCATTGTAACCCTGAGGAGGTGAGCAGGCCGTGAGGGCCCCTCCTCATGGGTAGGATTAACGACACCATAAAAGACTGGGTTCAGTCCCCTTCTGTCTTTACCCTTCTGTCATGTGATGACTGCCAAGAAGGCCCCACCAAATACCAACACCTTGCTACTGGACTTCCTGGCCTCCAGAATTACGAGGCCGTGAATTTCCGTGCATCATAAAGTGCCAGAGCGCAGTGCCGTCACAGCAGCCCCGAACACACAGAGACAAGCACAAGCGCCCTCAGAAGGGTCCCACCCTCTAATACTGTCACAGTGGGGATTTGATTTCAACACATAAATTCTGGGGGAGATGCAAATCACAGCACACACATCACCCCACCCAGCCTGGCCCAGCCCACACTCACAGCCACCTTTTCCTGCCTCTGCTGTTTCCCCCAACCCCAATCACCTTGTAACGTGCCATTAAATTGCCTTCCTCATTATGTTTTCATTTGTTGTGTGCAGAATATAAGCTTCATGAAGGCAAGAATTGTTGTCTGCCTCACTGCACGAACAGTGCCTAGCAGACTAGGTACACAACAAACACTCAGAGAATGAATGAATTTTAATGAAGTAATTATGTTTGTAACTACGCGATACCCATTTTCCCTGCTATGCGGACAGGGGCCAAGTCTATCTCAGCCACCCATGGAAGTACTCGGGAGACAGGAGGTAACTGAGTGAACAGAGAAGCGGGTTAGGGTGTCAGAAGCACACTGCTGTTTGCAAGGATGACCTTCACCTAGACTGGCTGGGCGCAAAGCTCTTCCCACTGGCTGCCGCTTCAGCACAGGTGGACTAAATAAAATTTTTGATTCTGATAAGCCCAAGCACAAAGCAATAGAACCCAGTGTTTCTGCTTCTGCCCCTCAAGTACTTGATTGCATGGCTGTGGGAGAAACTGATTTTACCTGCTAGCAACAGTTCCAGAGGCTACCTCAAGTTTTTTATTCTAAAAGCAGATTAGCTAGAAAACCTCAACCATGAACTTCTTCTAGCAGTAAATACTTAATAAGATCAGACTGTAATTTTGGTCTGTGACTTCCTCACCAAGCTGCATTCTTGATTCACTAGGTCAGCTCAGTCTTTAATGGGTAAAAGACTTGCTCCAGGAAGAAAGATATGTAAGTAAATCAAACAATCGGCTTTTGTAAGAGAAACAAATGTCACTACCTCAGAGTCGGTCTGACCTCTCATCCAGGATGCAAGGGCTTGAAACTCCCAACGCACATGGAGATAAAGTGATGTCTGATTGGTGTTTGGGATTGGGAAGCCAGGCCTAAACACTCCAAAGTGTTGAGTCCTTCTATTACACCTGGGAGTGGTCCAGCCACAACACCTAGCTGAAAAAAACAAGCTCTCATGCAAGGCCAAAAAGACAATGAGCAAATGAGGGCTTTGGAAAACTTACCACCCTGATCTCATCAAGATTAATACCGATACAACTGATTGATACAGGTGGTCAAAACCAGTCTAACATGTCTACTTAATTTAGATTCCTATCATGTAAGCTAAATAATATCTTCAGAGATGTGATCACACACTCCAACAAGATTGAAGAATCAAGTCACTCTGAGGACCTCTACTGAAATCTGAGAGAAAAGACCAGAAGGAAATAGGGAGATCGAGGGATGAGAAAGGAAAGACAGCTCAGTAGGTTCTGGGCAAAAGACGTCTGTAGAAGTTATCAACAGCTGTGTGGATACCGCCTGGCACAGCATCAGAGCCTTGGCTTTCAGAACCTGCCCTGTCAAAGGCACACGAACCCGCTTCCTGGAGGCGTGTCTCTGCTTTGTCGTTTGGACTTCAAGTTGTACTTTTGAAATTAAGGCTGTCTTTCTCATGGAACCGTAAAAGTCCTAGAAAGCGTGAACCTCAGAGTCAGCTAGCTCAGAGTCAAAGGTTCTCTGCAATCAGAGAATGAGCAGACATGCTATGCAGGGAACACCGGCCAGGGCTGAGACGTCACCACTGCCCCTGAAGGGAGGGTCTTCTGCCAGAAATAAAGCAGCCTTCTCTTGCCTGCCCAGATTCTCCAGAAATTTCTACCAAGTATATAGAGAAACCATTGCCAACTAGTAGTTCGGAGGATACGGACTTGGTCTGAGGCCACAGTCATCTCATGAGGACAGTCAGATGGCTGTGGAGAGGCAAATATGCTCCACTAAGAATTCACAGGTCTGACAAACAGCTGATGGGTGCAGCCTCTCAGAAGAAAACTTATGTCTTTTCACATGCCACCATGGTCCTCCTTTATGCCATGTCTGTAGCTGTGTCAGTTTCTCCAAATGCTTACAAGGCAGCCTTTGAGGCTGCATCAATTTCTGCTCTGAGGATGGCCTCCTTGGGCACCCACACTGCCCTGCCCTTGAGAGAGATGCTCACAGGGACCAGTGTGACAAGCCTGGGTGGATACTGCCATTCTCAATGTACTTAATTATTGAAGGCATGATGCACTGTTTCCTTTGCAGGGCAATGCTTTCAGAATATTTAGAATTCATGGGATAAGCCAAGGAATAGCTTTTTAAAGCTCCCTCCCTTATAGCAAGTGACATGGCTTTCAATCAGGCTGTGGGATCCCAATTCCAGTTTTTTAGAATAGTCCATCCTTGGTGAGAAATGCCTACTTAAAAAAAAAAAAAAGAACACTCACGAAGTCAAACTCAATTAATCAGCAGTTCTGTCCAATGGGAGTCACCTGTAAATACAGCAGATCAGATTCCGCTGGTTGTCAAATAAGGAGGCCACTGCACAGCGGAGCAGCTGCAGTGTTCCTTCCCGCAGGCCCAGCCATCAACACCGTGGCCCCTGAGGCTGGGGACAGTGTTTGGGCCTCAGAACAAGAAGGTCAGGACAAAGTTTTGGCTGGCACCACAGGCCACCCCCTCTGCACCCACCCTGTACATGCCCCATCTGTGTCAGGTACTCTCAGCCTCCTCGAGATGCCCTGAGCCACTCGACTCCCTCTCACTGCCCGGAGTCCCACCAGCAGGTTCACAAAGAGCAAGCCCCGCACCCCCAAGTGGCCGCCGGTCATCTACGTGGACATGGCTCTGTCCTCACCTCTTGGCCCGAGTTTTCCCTTTGCTAGGCTAAATATGCCCAAGTCCTTTAAACTGGTGGGGCTAACCTCTTTTAGGTCAAGGACCCCTTTAAAAATCTCATAAAAACCATGGACCCTCTCCCCCACCCCTGGAAAAGCACAAAGCCTGGGTGGATACTGCCATTGTCAATGTACTTAATCATTGAAGGCATGAAGCACTGTTTATCTACATCTACAACCCTCCATACAGCATGGGGGGTGTTCACAGACCCTACATGGAGACCCCCCTCCCAGCCCCCTCTGCCCTGTGCTCTCCCCTTCCACACGGTGACGGCTGGGGGACCCCTGGCAGCCAGAACCCAACAGAACATTCTGGGTGGGAGTGAAGTGGGCCCACTGCCTCCTTTCCTATGTGGCTCTTTCCTGTTTCCACTAAGGTCTTCAAAGGTCCATCAGTCTCCGGGGTGAGGCTGCCAGCAGCTGATTCAGGGGTGCTCCTGAGGATGTCTGAGTCTTTCTCACACTCTCTGAGGATCGGCCCCACCTCAGGGAGTGGCTCCTTCCCAGTCACCCAGCCTCCAGACACTCCTAGGTCTGAGCCGGTCCTTCTTCCTCTATACTCCCAAACTCACTGAACATCTTGGAAATCAGCAGGTGTCAGCACCCAGCCAGAGTACTCCTGTCCCTTCCTGCCTTCCCTGAGGACAGCACTCCCCACCCAGCTTCACAGCTGTTTTGTTCCTCTTACACCCACACATGCAGGACACAAAGGGGAGGGGACCGGTGTCCTGTGCCATGTGTCCCCTCCGTGCTCTCAGGGCCAGAGCATTCCAGACACCTCCCTCTCAGCACCTCACCTGCCTCCAAGTCATTTTCTGCCCTGCCAAGGGCCTGCGGTTCTGGCCTAGCCTCCTCCTCCTCTCACTCACAGCAACTACCCCAATGCCTCCTGGCCCGTGCCCCAGCAGTGACCCTCATCCTCGGCATGTGCTGGACGCCTGCCTCTTCCCCACCTTGGAAATGAACTGCCACTGCCGGGCCTCCTGCCCACACGGCCATCCACCCAGCTCACCGGCACAGGCCCCTCCCACCTCAGAGACCTTCAAGCCTCGACTTACTACCATTCTCCATCATCCCCCTCCCAGCTTCGGCATCTTCCTTGGGTGGCCCAAACCTGTCCCATGGTGTCCAGCGGTCATGAGTCCCATGAGGCTGCCCTGTCCCCACCCCTGGCCCCACCAAGCCCCATCCTGCTGTGCCCCACGCCCACGCCACGCAATGGCACCAGACCAGGTGGATGAGTTACACTCTAAATTCGTGTTCTCTGACCTCAAACTGTCACTCTGCAGTGGCCCCAGCCTGTATTTCTCCGGTATGCTTGCCATCCACTCCCAGACAGCAATTCACATCCCCTTCTCCTGTAGCTTCCCGCAATTGCCCTGACACCCCGTCTTAGCCTCAGGCTCTGACCCCACCACGTGCTTCCTACAGAGAAGAAAAGCCTCACACCAGACCCACCTGCACCTCCCCTACCCTCACACCAGACCCACCACACCTCCCCACGGCACCGTGCTGCAGGGTTTGGGCTCCCCACAGCCCAGTTCCCTGGGGCAGCCAACATTCCCAACAGTGGCCTGCAAGCTGAGGGTCCCCTGTCCTCAACACACTAATTCTGGTGCCTGCAGCCCCTCATACCTACTTCTCTGCTCTCTTAACAGTCAGCTTCTTCAAAAAGCAGCCCACACAACCCCCTTCCCAGCCCCTCACTTCCAACCCACCTGGCTGTGGGCCCCCCTCACCCCTGCCTGGGCTCAGGTCAGGGGCTCCTGAAGTCGCCATGCTGTCCAGTCCCAGGCCACCCCTCGGCAGTGCTCAACACCAATGCACAAGCCCTTCTTGGGACACTCCTCCACTCCGCCCAGGTGCCACCACCCAGTGTTTCTCCTCCCTCACTGGCCCTTCCACCTCTACTGCCACCTGGAGGACGGGGCTGCAGGCTGGAGCCCAAGACCTCCCTCCTCTGCCTGCCCTCCCAGCCTCAGGGACTTCACCCAGCCTCCTCCCCAGATTCATATCTGCCACCTCCTCCCACCACTCGCACCGTCAAGCGGACCTGCTGATGCTGAACTTGGCTCCCTTAGCCACTCTAACCCACTTCTCCTCCACGGCCTCCCCCAGTCTGCTAGCAGCACACCAAAACCCAAAGGGGCCCTCCCCTCTCTTCCGTCCCTCTCCCTCACCTCTTACGCCATCTCTCATCTGTGCGCAGGTGCAAACAAATCAGACTCTGAACCACCTGCAGAACTCAGCCACTTCTCCCACGGCCCTCAGCCTCAGCCAGCTTCCACCTGGACCAGGAGACCTTTCACGGGTCTCTGTCCTCGCCCACAGTGTCCTCCAGAGCACCAATGTGTTCTTCTCGAAACCACAGAAGGCCCTGGGTGCAATGGCTCTCGCCATAGTCCCAGCTCCTTGACAGGCTGAGGCAGGAGGCTTGCCTAAGCATGCCTCTGTACTCCAGCCTTGGCGACAGAGCAAGACCCTGTCTCTAACCCACCTGTCCACGATAATTAAAATTAAAAAAAAAAAAAGGAAGGATCACAGTTCTATTAAAAGTCTTACACAATCTCATTGCACGGCAAATAAAATCCACAGTCCATACCACAGCTCACAAGGTTGAGCTCAATGTCATCCTTGCCTAGTTCTCTCCCCAGCCCCGACGGGCTCCGTCCTCTCACTCCTGCAATCTTGCCCTGCTGGTCTAACTGCACACTCTCAAACATTCCAGATGGCTCCTTCCCACTCAAGGTCTTTGCACCTGCTCCTCCCTCCACCTCTGCTGCCTTTTTTCACACGAAGTAGCAGCTTAAATGTCACCTCTTTAGAGGAGCATCTCTCAGTCCCAGCCCTTGGTCTTTCCCTCTGACAGTGAGGTCAACTTAGTTATTTTATTTGTGGATCCATTTATATGTTGTATTTGGGGGGGGCAGGTTGGCACAGGTAAAGTCTGCCTCCCTCACCAAAGTGTAAATTCCATGGAGTGAGGGACTCACTATTGATTACACACTGAAATGATAATAGTACCACCTATTTCTTTTCACTTTTTAAATGTGGATACTGGGAAATGTAACCTTATACGCAGGGCTCTCCTATTTCTATCAGACAGTGATGGTCTGGATGACAAGGGGAGGGAGTCAGATTATGATAATATGTTGACATAACTTCGTATTGTAATTAAATGTTTTATGTGGGCTGGGCACAATGGCTCATAGGCAGCACTCTGAAAGCCAAGGCAGGAGCATCGCTTGACCTCAAGAATTTGAGACCAGCCTGAGTAAGAGCGAGATTTCATATCTATCAAAAATAGAAAAAATTAGCAGGTGTGGTGATGAGAGCCTATAGTTCTAACTACTTACACGGCTGAGGCAGGAGGATCATTTGAGCCCACGAGTTGGAGGTTCATAGGAGCTATGATGAACACCACTACACTCTAGCCAGGAGAACAAAGCAAGACTCTGTTTTTTAAAAAAAAGAAGATGAAGAAGAAGCAGCCCAGCAGCTCACACCTGTCATCCCAGCACTCTGGGAGGCTGAGGTGGGAAGATGGCTTGAGCTTAGAAGTTCAAGACCAACCTGAGCAAGAATGAGGCCCCATCTTTAATAAAAATAGGAAAGAAACTAGCCAGGTGTCGTGGTGGGTTCCTACAGTCTCAGCTACTCGGGGAGGCTGAAGCAAGAGGGGCTCTTGAACTCAAGTGCTTGAGGTTGCTGTGAGCTGTGATGACAGCTCGGCATTCTAGACAGGGTGACTGAGACTCTGTCACAAAAAACACAAGTTTTATGTGATAGACAAAACGTTCAGTGTACACAGAGGCCTGGCAGACTGGGCTAGGTCACAGCAGCTTGAGCTGTCAAGCCAATGAGGATAAAATCATGAATGAGCACCACTTAGCTGGGGCCTTGCAGGCAGCCTACGTCAAGTACCCATTGTACGTGCAGATTGAAGGCCAGCATCGGGAACACACAGAATGTGTCCCAACGTGGTCACACGGCAGATGTCCCACCATCCATCCCTGCTCCAGTGGGCTCCCAGGCCACCGTGAATGACATGCAGTCCAGACACTCTCCTCTGTGTAAGACTCAACGCTCCCCTCTCGTACTTAGCAAAGGAGACTCACTGACGCGAACTTGGATTTGTCATGGTTTGGTCTCCCCGACCGTCTCAACTCCAGGCTGCTGTTGAACTCTGAGTGGGCTGAGAGTAACACGCAGAAGCAAGCAGCCCGTCTTCCATGAGACACACGCCAAGTCAGACGGGGGAAGCAGACAAGCCACCCCCACACTGCCTCTGCCCTTCAGGTCAGCACGTGAATGTTCATTCCCTCCGTGAGATTATCCGCTCCCATGGAGCAAGAAAATCCACTTCTCATAGAGGTTAATAAACTTACCGATCTCATTACTCAAAGAGGTCATGCTGGCAAGAATTTTAATGCATTTTTTTTTTAGGCAAGGTCTGGAAGAATGATTAATAACAGAACAATAACCGGCTACTCCGACTAGCAAGGGCAGCGAGGTGACCAATGGAGATAGAGCAGGCTCTTCCCCCTCCCAGGCAGTGTCCTGCAGGGCTCTGGATGGCAAAGCGCTCAGACTGATCAGGGTGGCCATCCCTGTGTACCCACCTGGGTCTGGGACCATGTGCCTCTATTTCTACTTTGTGGTTGCTTGGCATATTGACATGTCAGCTACTTGTGGTCACTGGCACCTTTAAAAAGTCACATTTTTGAATCTCCAACTGGTCCCTGAAGGCTGTTCACAAGTGGGTATTTGCCCCAGCTAACACCCTGCCCCAAAGCCTACAACCGACTCTGTCACCCCATCTCCTTTCATCTTGCTCCATCCCCTAGTTCTCAGACCAATTCCTTACCTCACACTGAGCAGGAAAACCCAGCTGACCCTGCTCCTGCACTCCCCCTTCTGCCACAGCCTCAAAATGCCTCTGTACCTGCACCTTGCCTGGTCTCTGAGGACAATCCTCCAGGGCCCCTCTGGGACGTTTGATCTACTTCCCTCCTACCTCCAACCTCACTGCCTTTCCCGTTTCTCTAATATTTTCAATTTCCTCTTTTCTTTGCCCTTAGCCTCCCAACATGCTCACCTTATGAACAGAAATCAACCTTCCTTCTCCCTTGACTCACCCTTAAGGTCAGCTTCACCTTCAGCGAGACTTGTTATCCTATCCCCAAACTCCTTAAACAGGTTTCACCTGCAAATGGATTTGTGGTTTCACATCTGGCTAAAGCTGCTCTCAAACTCCATCAGCGCCCTCAAGCCCCTGTTGCACAGTGGTATCTAAGAGCACGCATCTCCTCCTGGCTTCCAGAGGCTCTGACCTGCCGAGGGTGCTCCTCAGCCCCCACCTCTCCCAGCTTTTGGCGCCCGGTGCCCTCTGACCTGCCAAGGGTGCCCCCTTTTCAGCCCCCTCTCCCTTGGCTGCTGCGACCCCTCTGTCCCCCACCCTTCCTCTGAGTCTCATTCACTGGCTGCTTTTCCTTCTCTACTCTCCCCTTGGAGGGGAGGGATCAAATCCATCTAGGAGGCAATGGCTCTCGAATCTGTCTCTCTAACTGCACCCTAAGTGTTGAGCGCTACAGCTGAATTTCTACTTACTGAAGACATCCATGGATAGCCCACCACAAGTGGAAATTCACATACCTCCCCAAAACTAAATCCTCATCATTTCCCCCCAAAGAAATAAATCTCCACTTGTGTTCCCAATCTCAGTCAATATCACACCATCCATCGCTTCACTAGAAACACCCGCATGGATGTTTTAGCCTCTCCCTTTCTCTCACCCCAACAATCAAGAGCTGAGTCCATCTCCCAAATGGCTCTCATGGAGGCTTTGGCCTCCAAAAAACATACATCTTAAAAACATGGATTTTGCTCTCAGATAGGCTTGAGCTTGATCCAAAACTCTACCACATCCTGGCCAAGAGCTGGGGCAGGTAACTGAATCTCTCAAGCCCAGTTTCCCTGGCCATGAAAGTGGGGGTTCTTGAGAGAATAAAATGAGACACTGCACAGACAGCATTCTACATATGGACACCAACCAAGTTCTCGTTAAATGGTAGCTTAATTTATCTCCAATTACCAACTGTACGGGAAAGACCGGCAAGCTTTCTAACTCTCCCCCCCAGCCCCAGCGAGGTGCCTCACCTACGTTTTCCTCTTTTACCATACTATGTGCACTCCTGCAGTTGCCCCAGACCTGTCACAGAACAAGGCAGGGTTTACACCGTGTGAATCCACAGCTTGTGGCTTCTTCTCCCTGTTGTCATGGGCAGTCCTACAATGTGTCTTTCCCCCCACACCACCTGGCCTTACTATATCTGGAATAATTTTCCAAAACAAGTGTTGATTCTTCTCTTCAACGCTGAAAATGTTCCCTCTTTGCCCACCGACTGAAGTCCACATTATACGATATTAGGTTATTAAGTAAGAAATGTCCAGTTTCCTTAAGTACTAAGTTTGAGAGTTGATACCTCTGACATTTCACCTTCACACTCCTTTTTCTTTTTTATTCTGATGTTCCATCCTCTTTCTCTCAAATGCACATTTTGACCTGTGATTATCTTTCAAGATGTTTTAGAGCAATTTTTTTTCTTTTTTTTTTTTAAATTAGTAAATCATAGCTATGTACATTAATGTAATCCTAGGGTACAATGTGCTGGTTTTATATAAATTTGAAATATTTTCATCTAACCGGGTAACACAGCCTTCACGTTATTTTCTTAGTTATTGTGTTAAGACGTTTGTATTCTACATTTACTAAGTTCACATGTACCCTTGTAAGATACACCATAGGTATGGTCCCACCAATTACCCTCCCTCCAGCCATCCTCCCCTCCCCTCCCTATTCCCTTTCCCCAGATTCTTGTGCTATAGTTGGGTTTTAGCCTTCATATGAAAGCTATAACTTGGTTTCATAGTAGGGCTGAGTACATTGGATACTTTTCTTCCATTCTTGAGATACTTTGCTAAGAAGAGTATGTTCCAGCTCCATCCATGTAAACATGAAAGAGGTAAAATCTCCATCTTTAAGTCTGCATAATATTCCATGGTGTACATATACCACAATTTATTAATCTATTTGTGGGTCGATGGGCACTTGGGCTTCTTCCATGTCTTAGCAATTATGAATTGGGCTGCAATAAACACTCTGGTACAAATATCTTTGTTATAATGTGATTTTTGGTCTTCTGGATATATACCTAGTAAAGGAATTGTAGGATCAAATGGCAGGTCTATTTTTAGATCCCTAAGTGTTCTCCAAACAGCTTTCCAAAAGAAACGTATTAGTGTGCATTCCCACTAGCAGTGTAAAAGTGTTCCCTTTTCTCCACATCCACGCCAACATCTCTGGTTTTGGGATTTTGTCATGTGGGCTAATCTTACTAGAGTTAGATGATATCTCAAAGTAGTTTTGATTTGCATTTCTCTGATGATTAAGGATGATGAGCATATTTTCATGTGTCTGTAGGCTGTGCGCCTGTCTTCTTTAGAGAAGTCTCTCTTCAACTCTTTTGCCCACCCGGAGATAGGATCACTTGTTCTTTTCTTGCTAATATGTTTGAGTTCTCTGTGGATTCTGGTTATTAAACCTTTGTCAGAGGCATAACCTGCAAATATCTTCTCCCATTCTGAGAGCTGTCTGCTTGCCTTACTTACTATGTTCTTGGCTGTGCAGAACCTTTTGTTTGATCAGGTTCCAGTAATGTATTTTTGGTGTTGCTTCAATTGCCCAGGGGGTTCTCCTCATAAAATATTCACCCAGGTCGATTTCTTCAAGTGTTTTCCCTGCACTTTATTCTAGTATTTTTATAGTTTCGTGTCTTAAGTTTAAATCTTTGATCCATTGAGAGTCTATCTTAGTTAATGGTGAAAGGTGTGGGTCCAGTTTCAGTCTTCTACAGGTCACCAGCCAGTTCTCCCAGCACCATTTGTTAAACAGGGAGTCTTTTCCCCACTGGATGTTTTTAATTGGCTTGTCAAAGATCAAATAATGTTAAGTAGCTTGGTTCTCTATTCTGTTCCATTCATCTACCTCTGTTTTTATGCCAGTACCATGCTGTTTTGATCACTATTGATTTCTTTTTTTTTTTTTAAGAGACAAGAGTTTCACTTTATCACCCTCAGTAGAGTACCATTGTGTCACACAGCTCACAGCAACCTCCAGCTCTTTGGCTTAGGCGATTCTCTTACCTCAGTCTCCTAAGTAGCTGGGACTATAGGCGCCTGCCACAATGCTTGGCTATTTTTTTGTTGCAGTTCGGCCAGGGCTGGGTTTGAACCTGCCACCCTTGGTATATGGGGCTGGTGCCCTACTCACTGAGCCACAGAAGCTGCCCACTATGGATTTCTTGTATAGTCTTAAGTCTGGTAGTGTGATTCCTCCTGCTTTGTTTCTATTACTGAGTAATGTCTTGGCTGTTCAAGGTTTTTTTCTGATTCCATATAAAATGAAATATTATTTTTTTGAGATCTTTAAAGTATGAGAGTGGAGCTTTAATAGGAATTGCATTAAAATTGTATATTGCTTTGGGTAGTATGGACATTTTAACAATGTTGATTCTTCCCAGCCATGAGCATGGTAAGTTTTTCCACTTGTTAACATCTTCAGCTATTTCTTTCCTTAGAGTTTCACAGTTCTCTTTATAGAGATCTTTCGCATCCTTTGTTAGGTAAACCCCCAAATATTTTATCTTCTTTGGCACTACTGTGAACGGAACAGAGTTCTTGACTGTTTTTTCAGCATTACTATTGATTTTGTAACCTGAGATGCTGTTGTATTCCTTGATCACTTCTAAGAGTTTTGTAAAACAGAGCAATTTTTGTGAAACCAGGGATAAGTTAACAATTTGTGTTATTTTCAAATATGAGTTCTGTCATGGAACCAGTGCAGCACAGACAGCTCGAGATATCAAGGAAGCATTTGGGAAGGACGCAGCTGACGAACACACAGTATGCTGCTAGTTTGAGAAGTTCTATTCTGGTGATTTTAATCTTGACAATGAGCCACATAGGCAACCTGAGACCAAGGTGAATAATGATGAGCTGGAAGCTGCAGTGGAAGCGCGTCCATCTCAACCTAGATGTGAATTTGCAGCAAGGTTTGACGTCACTGTTCCAATGATGCTGGACCATTGCAACAAGTCAGCAAGGTAAAGAAGCTGGAGAGGTGGGTCCCATGTGGATTAAATGAGGGTCACCTACGGTGCATCTTAGAAGGATACAGGCGAACCTTACTAAATGCAGAATACAAATGTCTTCATACAATAACTAAGAAAATGTCACGAAGGCTTTGTTAATCAGTTTATTGAAAATAGTTCAGACTGTATATGAAACCAGCACCTTGTACCCCTTGATTGCACTAGGGGGTACAATGTGTACTATTGTACACAGCTATGATTTAATAATAAAAACAATTGGCTCAGCGCCTGTGGCTCAGCGGGCTAAGGCGCCAGCCACGTACACCTGAGCTGGCGGGTTCGAATCCACTCCGGGCCCGCCAAACAACAATGATGGCTGCAACCAAAAAATGGCCGGGCCTTGTGGCAGGCGCCTGTGGTCCCAGCTACTTGGGAGGTGGAGGCAAGAGACTCACTTGAGCCCAGGAATCGGAGGTTGCTGTGAGCTGTGAAGCCACAGCACTCTATCCAGGGTGACAGCTTGAGGCTCTATCTCAAAAAAAAAAAATAATAATAATAATGATAATAAAAAAAATTAAAAAAATAAATAAATGAGGGTCAGAAGAGAAATCATCTCAAAGCTTACTTCTTTTTGCTGTCACAACAAAAGGTGACTCATTTCTACACTGTATTGTTATGTGTGATGAAATGGCTTCTTTTTGACAATCACAAATGTTCGGCACAATGGCTGGATAAAGATGAAGAGCCAAAACACAGTCCAAAACGGAGCATTCATCAAAAACAGCTAATCATGTGTGTTTGGTGGTCCAACACTGGTATTATTTACTTCCTGAAACCCGGTCAGTTGATTATAGGAGATGTCTACAACCAACTGGATGGTACGATGAGAATGCTTGTGATTAAGCAGCTGACATCGGTCAACAGAGACAAGCCGATCCTCCTGCAAGACAGCACTGTCACCCAAACAATGCTACTCGAACTACAGAAGCTGGACTTGGAAACTGTCACCCACTGTATTTACCAAACCTTGCACCCTCTGACTACCACTTCTTCAGGCTTGAATCACTTCTTGGACCAGGAAAAACATGCAGTTCTCAACAAGTATCGAAAATGTATTTTGTGGTTTCACTGACACTCGCTCTCAAGGCTTCTTCACTGCTGGCATAAGTAAGCTACTATTAAGATGGCAGAACCACGCTGACAGCTTACGTGTGTACTTTGATTCACTTGTGGCTTCTAGTTTGAGACATAATTAACTGCGCTTTAGATTTGAAATCGGACATTTCGTATTTAAAGACCTAATACATGAGTCACTATGAAAGTAAATAATCAAATGAAGGTTCCCTGACCAGCAACACAAATCCCTAGTCTGATGTCACAGTGGGTGGAACCCCCTCCCTTTTGTCCACACTTGTGTCTCCCATCCCCACCCCATGAAAGCAACTGGTTGGCAGACTGGTTTTCTTATCGACACCTAGAGTTTGGCTCTCCTGATCTTCTGGGTCCTCTGGCTGCTGACATTCTTCCGCCTACACCACCCGACAGGCTTAGCAACACCAGGCGACATTTCACAGGGCAAGCTCATTCTGTCTGAGTCACCCGATGACAGAGGTTGCCTCTGGCTCTGCTCAGCCTGGGAGCAAAGGTGGCTACAGAGAGGCTGGAGACGCAGGGAGCACCTGAGGGGACCGAGGATGAGGGGTGGGCCACCTAACTCCAGGAGGTCCCTAATGGCAATCTCCCACCCAAGGAAGACACAATGGTGATGACCAGCTTGGCCACCATTTATGGAGCACTTATACATCTGGCACTGTGCTAAATACTCATTTTCTATATAATCACCACTAAATACTCACTCATTTTCTATATAATCAATCACCTCTTAAGAAATGGGGACAATGACGCTTAGAGAGATAAAATGACTTGTCTAAGTCCACACAGCCAGCCAAGACCCAGGAGGGCTGCCTGGGTGTACTCACCATCCTCCCCAGCCCCTCACAGGTAGCCCTGCATGACCACAGACTCACCGTTCGTGACACAAGTCTACCCTGAGTCCTCCCGGAGGGAACAGCGAGCTCTTCCTCACACCAGCTGAGCTGAAACGTGCCTCGCCGCCATCTCCACCAGGAGCTCCTTTTCCTCCCCTTTGGAACAGACTGTTTCTTTTCCCCATGAGGACTTTCTCTGTCACCCCCTCCCTCAGGACAGAAGCCAAAGCAGCTCTCCTTTTCTCTCTTCACCTAAGCAACTCCAATTAAGAGCTTTCCCAATTAAAGATCCCAAAGAGAGCTAATACCCAGACAGTGGGGTCTGCAGCATTCCTCACTAATTAGGTCCCCGAGGATACCCCCACCCCAAAACCCATAGACAAGATCCCCCCAGAGCTAAAGGAGGACAGAGGGTGGCCGGCTCGGCCTGCCCCCGGCTGGTGATCTCGACTGAGATTTCCCTAGGCGGGGCAAAGAAGGAATCTCTGACAGCCCCATGCCCAATGGGGACCCAGCCTTGCTCTGACCTTCCTTTCCTGGGAGCTCCTAGAGCACTAAAGTGTGGCTCTCAGGCTGGCCCCTCCGGCTGTGGACCCAGCCTTGCTCTGACCTTCCTTTCCTGGGAGCTGTTCCAGCGCTAACGCCTGGCTCTCAGGCTGGCCCCTCTGGCTGTGGTTCCTCTGTATAGGGGTGGGGACTCCACTGTCCCCAACCCCTTAGAAGAATAATAATGACTATCAACTAGGCTCATGAATAAAAATGTATTTTAAAAAAACTCTCTAGTCTTTGACAAATGTCTAAATGTGTTCCCCACAAGCATATTTTTATTCTAACAAGCTAATTTGAAATATAATTTAAATAAATTCTACCAGAATGATACCATATGACTAACAGCACCCCGGTGGCAGAACTACAGGAGCCTCCACCATGCGTTCAGAGAGGCCCCCACCCTCCGCTCTTCCCACACCCCCACACCCTCACCAGGAACCTCCGCACCCCCAAAACTCTGGGGGCAGCCTGTGTGTGTTACACCTAGAAAATGCAGACTCAGTGCGGAAGAGACCAAGGTACTAAAACCCATGCAAATGAGAGGCTTCTTGCCTCAATTCGTCTCAATGGTTCTTTTTGCTCAATTTATTTTCATGGGGAAAATAAGCAAAGTCTAACTAACTCTTAAGATCTATGAAGTCAGGACTTCATACGGCAGAGATTTCTAACATTCTGAAAAATGTCTTTTTTCTATCGTAACTAAGCTATTTGACTGCTGTTCATGTCACATTGGACAGAGATGAAGGAAGTTTTTCTTCTCCAGTGGAAAAGGAGCCCTGGCCCTCACCCCTACCCCACGCACCAACGGGCAGTTCTCCCAAAGTTTGGCAGGTCTGTGCCGGATGAAGTGACATTTCACTGGATTTGCCCAAGGTTTGGTTTTTTTTTTTAATTTGCCTTCCGACTACAGCAGGGCATGTAATACTCTCCTTTGTATATGGCCCTGCCAAGAGCCCTCTCTTTCAAGGAGGGGTGATCTGTACCATCCAAATAGCCTCTGAAGCAGAAGGGAGCCTTCCAGATGTGGGCATGGGGCCTTTCTGCTTGCAAAGACCCTTCTCGTCTGTCTGAAAGCAGAACTATTCTGCCCTGATATTTCCAAACAACGAGAAGCATTTGAGCAGCTGGGTCTCAGTCCACCAACCAGCCTTAGCAACAATGAATCCTTGATGCTCTTACCAAGAGGCCCTGAGAAGCATGACTCACCCCAAATTACACAGGCGCTGCAAATTACCCAACGGTAATTGTGATCTTGGTCTCCCCTGCCATTTTTCCCTTCAGTAATTCATTTAAAGAAGCAACTGCTTTAAGAAATTATCAAAATGTCTTAAAAAAAAAAAGACTCTGTCTTGTTCTAGAAAGGATTTAAGGAGGTTTACAAAGATACATAAATTTAGCAAAATGACAAATTAGAAGTAGGTGTGGATTTAAATGATGATGTATTTTTGTATTTATTGGCAGACAAAGATGTCCACTCCAGATATTTTAAGTTGAAAAAATGGTGTTATAAAACAAGTGTATAAAATGATTCCATTTTGTTAAAAATATATTTACTCTCTGGAGACATGCATCTAGATGCGGAGCAGACGTATATGCATGGAAAAAAGCAAAAAGGAAAGACATTAAATACTGACAGAGGTTGTCCCTAAGAGGTGGGAAAACAATTTTCACTTCCTTCTTTATGCTGTTATTTTTTAGTAGGAACATGGAATATTTTTATCATTAGAAAAAAATCAAAGCTATCTTCATTTTTTAACTTAAAAAGGTGAGTAGAGGCTCGGTGACTATGGCTCAGGAGGCTAAAGCGCCAGCCACATACACCTGAGCTGGCAGGTTCGAATCGAGCCCGGGCCCACCAAACAACAATGATGGCTGCAACCAAAAAAAAAAAAATTGGCCGGGTGTTGTGGCGGGCGCCTGTAGTCCCAGCTACTTGGGAGGCAGAGGCAGGAGACTCGCTTGAGCCCAGGAATTGGAGGTTGCTGTGACCTGTGATGCCACAGCACTCTATCCAGGGTGACAGATTGAGGCTCTGTCTCAAAACAAATAAACAACAACAAAACAAAACAAAAGGTGAGTAGAAAGGGTTAAGACAAACAAGGGTAGGGCCATGAAACTGAGCAAGGGATAAAGGTAACGGATGAGGTTTGACGGATCTGCTCAGGGCGACCACATCTTTGGCTCCTGACAGAAAAGTTACCTAATAATTTACACAAATCGCTGAGCCCGTTAAACAAAAGCAAACCACTTGGCTCAGGGTCTCCGTCAGATGACCGTGTTCAAGCAGCAAATGTGCCTTTTACTCTGTCCTGACCACCCTCAAGACCAGGAATTTTGAGGCTGTTTCCAACAAGAATGGCATCTCCCAACATCAAGTTCAGCCCAAAGACATAATCTGGCCATTGCTGCCCCCTTTACCTGCTTCTTCCAGACCCCTCACTCATTCCTCAACCATATCAGCCTCCTCACTGCTCCCTGCACAAGCCAGGCTCCAGCCTCAGGACCTTTGCACGTGCTGTCCCCACTGCCAGGAGCATTCTCACCCCACACGCCCACAGAACTCACTGCCCTCCTTCTTTCAGGCTTCACTGCTCCTTGTCAGCGAGGCCTTCTAATCCAATCCCCGTCTAAAATCCCTTGGGGACCGCAGCATCCTCTCGTCCACTTCCGCATCCTCACCATTATCTAACAAACTATGCTTTCTACATCGACAAGTCAACCCAGAGAGAGCCTTCTTCCACGTGTATCCACTCCTCCATCAGCACATGCTAACTTAGTGCCTACGCCAGCCCACATTCTTTGTTATTTTTTCACCTCAGACACTAGGGAGATGGTTTTCTACACGAGTCGGGGTGACCCTAAATGCTAACACCCTTTAGCATCTTTGCCTAGTATGCTGGGGCATCTTGCCTACATTCCCCCCAATAAATGGACACCCTGCCACCAGTCTAACATGCTATGGATCATGACATTTTGTGCAAGCTCACAGTGTTTCCCACACAAAGCCGGCCCTTGTGCATGTGGTCAGTCTCCCAGGAGGGCAGGGACCACCCTCAGGGCTGCTCACCCTCAGATCCCAGGAGCACTCACCAAATGCCTTCCAGATAAAGGCGCTGACTGAATTTAGCTCAGAGCATTTAAAAACCCATAGGACGGAAGAAGACAAACCCACCTCCATGTATCTGAGAGAATATACTCTCTTTCTTATATCTATTTATTTATTTTTTATTAAATCATGGTTGTGTACATAAATGCAATCATAGGGTACAATGTGCTGGTTTTATATACAATTTGAAATATTTTCATTGAATTGGTTGACACAGCTTTCATGGCATTTTCTTCGTTATCATGGCATTTATATTCTACATTTAGTAAGTTTCATCGGTACCCTTCTGAGATGCACCGTAAGTGTGGACCCACCTATTACTCTCCCTCCGCCCAACCTCTCCCCTTCCCTCCCCTCCCTTGCCCCTTTCCCAGTTTTGTGCTATAATTGGGTTATAGCTTTCATGTTAATAAATTGTGGTACATGTACACCATGGAATATTGTGCAGCCTTAAAGAAAGATGGAGACTTCACCTCTTTCATGCTTACATGGGTGGAGCTGGAACATATTCTTCTTAGCAAATTATCCCAAGAATGGAAGAAAAAGTATCCAATGTACTCAGCCCTACTATGAGAGACTAGACTTTCACCAACTCAAACCAAAGAAAAACCTTGGAACTTGTTGGAACAACACAGTCTGGTGTGATTCAGGAAGAATGGAAAATTAAAGAAGGAATAAACATCAAAAGAAAGCTGATCAGTCTGGAGCACCGAAAGGCCACCCGAGGTATCAGATAACCGAGATTGTGGTATCCTTACCTTGGCTGAACAAAATAAATGAGTGTAAAATGAAACCAAACAGTAATACAGTAATCTTGTTTGTAAACACTGACAGAATCAGCTAACGGTCATACCAGCAGACAAACTGGCTTTTCTGTAGGCCTTCTGCAGGCCAATAAAAAGATAATTTATAGCCCCAATACTCAAATGACAGCAGACAGCCTGGAAATTAACCCCTGTTGCTATAAAAGTTAAATGGATTGCTTCAGCATTAGAAGAAAAGTGCATCCAAATGTGATCTCTTTCTCTCTTGGCCCTTGCAACTTCCAATTAAATAAGCTATGTAAAAGGTAACCTGAAAATTATCACAACTTCCAGGCCAGCACCCAAGAAAGGCTGCCCACCACATTCAACCATTAACTCAATCAAAACTTATTTATTGGGGCCTATTGGTGCCAGATGCTGCATTAGGGCTTGGGAGACTCTGGTGAAAAAGATAGAGCATTTGACAGATGACAAATAAGTAAGCAAAGCCCACCTGGTTACAGGTGTGCAGTGACCAGCAACTGTAGGAAACAAAGGTTGGGCTGGGTTAGAGCACTGTGAAGGAGGGTGTCCTGCACAAGATGCTCAGAAAGACCCTGAGCAGGTGACCTTGATGCCTAAAGGGATGGGAAGGGGGGGAGGAAGGTAATGGAGACATAGGGCAAGTGTATTCCAAAGGCAGAGGGAACAGCGAGTTTAAGGACCCCAGGCAGGGCGAGAAAAGGAAAGGGGCCGTGTTAGTGGGACACAAAGAGTGACACAGCAGTGTGGCCAGAGGACCTGGAGATGGGGCACAGGCCGGCACCTTGTCAGATGGAGGTATGTAAGGAGAGAGACATGATCTGACTTGTAATTTTATTTATTTATTTGAGACAGAGTCTACCATGTCACAGAGTCTACCTATGTCACAGGTAGAGTGCTGTGCCGTCATAGCTCACAGCAACCTTGAACTCTTGCACTTAAGTGATTCTCTTACCCAGCCTCCCAAGTAACTGGGACTACAGGCGCCTGCCACAATGCCCGGCTATTTTTTTTTTTTTTTTTTTGAGACAGAGCCTCAAGCTGTCACCCTGGATAGAGTGCTGTGGCATCACAGTTCACAGCAACCTCCAATTCCTGGGCTCAAGAGAGTCTCCTGCCTCTGCCTCCCAAGTAGCTGGGACTACAGGCACCCACACAATGCCCGGCCATTTTTTGGTTGCAGCCATCATTGTTGTTTGGCGGCCCGGGCTGGATTCGAACCCGCCAGGTGTACGTGGCTGGT
>CAUYON010039372.1:0-38957 GCA_963573935.1 Arctocebus calabarensis | reverse complement strand
TCTCCCCTTTCCCCGTCTTCCTGTGCAATAAATGGGTTGTAGCCTTCACTTGAACGATAAAGAATTTGTCTCATATTAGGGGTGTATACATTGGATACTTTTTCTTCCATTCTAGAGATACTTTGCTAAGGAGAACATGTTTAACGGGCTGCCTAACCAAAACAAACAAGCAAACAACAATAAAAAACAAAAGAATGTTTTAAGAAGACCAAAGCAATGTGAAGTTGACATATAACCATATCAAGGCCAAACCAGAAGAACAACAAGAGCAGCAAGAGAAACCATATTGCGCATCTGACTTAATCTTTGGCTACTTGCCACGTGTCAAGCGCCCCATCAATTATGAACACTTTGAATTCGTAAAGTAGAACAAGGAAAATATGGTGCATTAAGAACAGTGATCCGCTAGTTTCTTCTGAACTTTTCCAATAGAATAAATGAAAGAATGTGAAGCCTGACAGTTTCTGTCATAAGAATCCTTGTGTTTTGTAACTCCTTGGTAGGAAAATTATTAATAAGGTAAATCCTCTCAGTACCCTAAATAAAAGGAAAAGATTTTAAAAGGCCAATCTTCATTCAAATAAAAGAGAGGAACAAGTCAGTTACAGGAAGGGAAACAGGAACTAGTCTCTTTCTAAGAGGATAATTTACAAATCTTTTCCTGTGGACCATTTAACAGTTGGAGGGGGGGGCAGAGCTGAGGGAGGAGTGTGAAATTCGTTAATTGCTTCTTCCCTTTTAAACAGTTCCAAACACCTCTAGTCAGTAGAGGATGGTCATTTCCATTTCATTTTTTTCACCTAATATTATCTACCTCTTACTTACGTTATCGAGAGTAGAAAAAACAAGGAAGGTATTAAAAAATTTCCTCTACAACGTGGAGTTCTGATCCTTTCTTTTATTACCTTAGAAATATGATGTAATAATTAAATTGTTTAAGGAGAAGTTGAGTCTTCCTTGATTTTTACTCTAGATTCTCCTAAAAGTTTTTATAAAAGTGATGTGTTAGACTAAAGAATATATATACACACACATATACACATAAAATATAGATATATGCTATTATGTATAATGAATTATATATTATTCAAATCATGTAATGTACATTCAAGAATTCAAAGAAAAATGAAAACAAACTTTCAAAGCTTCATATTACATATTTTACTTTATGATGTGTGCATTCTTTCTGTATATTCCTATATTGTATATATTTTTATTATGCACAAATGTATTGGGTGTTATTTTAAATAATTTCAGAAGACAAGAAAACTCTCTTCATCATGTTTGCAGAGTTATGTGTATTCTCTTCCCGTGCAGGGCTGGAAGTGACTCTTTCCGGGGCTCTATCTTTCCCTTGCACCCCACCAGCCCATTCCATCTTTTCCGTTACCTCTCTCTATTGGTCGTATTTTCCCTTGTCGTCAACTTTCTCTTTCCTTTAGATCTTTCCCATGAGCACTAGATCCAGCTTTAGTAACTCAGAATAGTTTTAAGTTCTTCCATTGACCTCAGGGACCCTAAAACTGTTCCCCTGCCTTTCTAACTATTCCTCCTGGCAACTTATTTCTGTTCTGACTCCCACTTACTCTTCAGTCTGCACCGCTCCACTTCTATTCCTGCCGACCCCCCCAAAATGCTCTTTCATTCTTTCAAAGTTACAACCATGTCACAAAATTCAATAAGCAAGTTTCAGTCCTCATCTCATTTGAATTGTCGGGATCAGGCCATACAATTAATAACATATTTCATAAGACATTCTATTCCTTGGCCTCTATGTCACGACAGTCATGTATTTTCTCTCGGTATCAACTCCTAAGTTTTTTGATGACTTCTACTTAAAGATAACATAAAGTTACTTAAAACCAGGTTTCTGCCTTTCTTCTCATCTTTAATTTTCTCTTTTTTGCCTAACTGCTATCTATATTCTAATCGTTACTTCCACATTTAACCACAACACTGACATCTCAAGAACCCAGGGCTAATGTGTAGATGTGGACTCTTGCCATTTCTGAAATCCCTTTTCATTGGTCCCGTGGCAGTAGAATTGAGCTTCATCCTCCAGGGTGCCCATGTGCCTGAACTGGTCATCTTCCTTCACGTTCTTTCACTTTCACCCATCACTCCTGAACCCGCCCCACCCATTGATATCAAAAGCGTAGGTAGCTAAAATAAATCATGAGTCTGGTTGTCCCTGTCTCTGCCGCAGCAGCCGTAGCCAGCATCACCAGCCCCAGGCATCACAGACAACTCCCCTGGGATTTTCAGTTTCTGCCTTGCTTTTACTCCCCTGTCCCAAAACATTTACCCAGAGAAGTGAAAGGAAGTGATTTAATTTTTATTATATCATAGCCATGTACCTTAATGCAATCATGGGGTACAATGAGCTGGTTTTATATACAGTTTGAAGTATTTTCATCGAACTGGTTAACATAGCCTTCATAGCATTTTCTTAGTTATTGTGTTGAGACATTTATATTCTGCATTCAGTAAGATTCCACCTGTACCCTTCTAAGATGCACTGTAGGTGTGGTCCCGCCAATTACCCTCCCTCCACCCATCCCCCTCCCTTCCCCTTTTCCCCATATTCTTGTGCTAAAATTCATATGAAAGCTATAAATATAGCTTTCATAGTAGGGCTGAGTACATTAAGATTTTTTAAATAAAACTTAAATCATAGTCCTGTTTTTAAAATCCCTCAATAGCTTATCTTTTCTCTTACAATAAAAAACAAGAAAACAGTTACTTGGGATGCTTCACAGGATCCCATTTCCTCTGGTCCTACCCAGTGTCCCTTGGAAATATTCCAACAGGCCACTCACTGCCCTTTAGGCAGCCTGATGTTTCCCCCATTTCTGAGAAGCAGAACTTTTCCATCCTTCAGGTTGATGTTCATGCTGTATCTTCGTGAACATTGATTGTTGCAGATATTCCCTTTCTCAGTGCCGTTCAAGTCCATGTCTCGTCCTGATTTCACTCAAGGTCGCCTCCTTTCATTTTCATCTAATTAAGTTTCTCCTGTTTGAGGGTCTAGTGGAATCTACCATTTTATTTTGCAGTACTCATTACCACTTTTTCTTCTTTTCCTAATTACCTAATTTTGTAGATATTAAAACAAAAAAAACTATATTCTCACAGAGATTATTAGTTTCAAAAGCCAAAAGCTGTGTCCTTTTAGTTCATCATTGTGAGCTCAGCAAGTAATTCACCAATGAATCCTTGATTATAAATGGAGCTTAGAGACAAGAGAGAATGCGTGTCTAGAATAAATACATTTTCTGTGTTTTAAATACTCATTTTTTTATTTATAAAAGTATCATTTGGCATTATAAAGGAGTAACAAGTAAAGACAAAAATGTCAATTCATAAATAACAATTATTGACTGTCTATATACAATGTTCAGTCTAAGAATTTAAACATAATAATATTTAATTTTTTATTTTTTAAGAAGGATAGGATCAGATTTTATAAACAAGCAAACAAAAAGTAATCCATCCAGAAAGCAATGGTCCATCAAATTATTTTCCAAAAGTTTGTTGTAAATATAATTGCTCACTGTATTCCTATGTTAATTTTAAGAAATATTAAAGAATTTAAGAAAGACAGCACAAACTGTGATTTTCTTGAATAACCTTTTACTTCCTGAAAAACAAAAAAAAAGGACTGATACACTGATGATTATATTTTTGATCAATCATGGTAATTTTATATTTCTTGAGTTTTTCACCCATTGATTTATATTGGACATTACACAATTTATTCTTAGGCAGTGAGAAAAAGGTATTTTCATTATTAAGCACACAAAACTAACAGAAGTATGTTAGAATGTGCCACCTATTTTGTGTTTACACTTTTGCATTTTATGGAAAAGTCCTATAGTTCTCTTAAAAATACTTATCAATATTGTATAAGGCATAATTTTTATAAATTTGCCTCACAATACACAATCAGACTTGACTAAATACTACTTTACTTTCCCATTAATAAAGGTGCTTGGACTGAACTATCCTGAATGCATCCCTGCCCCTGTAACTTCTTGATCTTCACAGTTTGAAATATTAAATTACATCTAAGGCTATTATTTTTTCAACTGGTATGGTGGTGTGCTACGAGAGGATTTTAGGTGTGCTGTGAACATTTTTAAATACCATTAATAAAATGATTTTCAAAAGAAGTTCAAAGCACAATAAATATATTCTTTTTTTACTCTCTCTCTCTCTCTCTCTTTTTCTGATAAACATAATTTAAGTGTGCCAGGGAAGTTTAGCCCTGGGTTCAAGTGTGCCATGAGATAAAAAAAGGTGGAAAAACACTGGTCTAAGTGTCCAAGGCTCAGCTCTGCCTCAGCTCCTGGGTGCTGGTTAGAGACAGAGCTGGTATAATTCCACAGCTCTTTATCAAGTGAGTCTGCTGTTGGGACCACCCTAACCCTGTGTCATGCTCATACTGACTGTTTTCTGAGATAATTCATTGTCTACACATATTACTCTCACTTTATTTTGCAGTTTTTCAGACTCTTCTTTGGGATTTTATATTTTTTTCTGGGAAAAACTATATAAATGCTGAGACCTCAACCTGATAAATTCTTACGAATGGCAAAATTTGACAGTCATTTCCTCAACCCTACCTCATTAATCAAAGAACGCGCCTGGCAAAACAACTTCATTCTTTTTTGTCTGAAGGTAAAGTTACATTTTTATGTGACTCAATTTCTAATAAAATTTCAGATCTCACATGATTGCCAAGGAGTTGACCAAAAAAAACTTCTTCTAAATAGATGTCAGGGTTTTTTTTAATTATTTTTATTTTTATTAAATCATAATTGTGTACATTGGTGCAATCATGGGGCACAATGTGCTGACTTCATATACAATCTGAAATATTTTCATTGAACTATTTATCATAGCCTTTATGACCTTTTAATCACTATATGAAAACATTTATATTCTACATTTAGTAATTTTCACTTGTATCCTTCTAAGATGCACTGTAAGTGTTATCCTCCAATCACCCTCCCTTCACCCATCCTTCCCCCTCCCCTCCCCTCCCTTGCCCCTTTCCCCTTATTCTTGTGCTATAACTGGGTTTTAGCCTTCATATGAAAGCTATAGATTAGCTTCATAGTAGGGCTGAGTACATTGAATACGTTTTCTTCCATTCTTGAGATACTTTGCTAAGAAAAATATGTTCCAGCTCCATCCATGTAAACATGAAAGAAATAAAGTCTCCATCTTTCTTTAAGGCTGCATAGTATTCCATGGAATACACGTGAGGTTTTTAAAAAATATTTGTCCCTATGTTTGTGTTTCAAAAGAAGTATTCAAAAACAGACACAAGGTTTTTGAAGCCATCATTAAATTACTGAGGTTTGTGCCTGAGGACCAACATGATTAAATCATGATTCAGAATTCTAAGACATGTTCTTTTTTCTTGAACAACCTGGATAGTCAGCAAAATTTAACATTTCATGTAAATCTGTTTAAAATAAATTTTAAATTTTCACTAAACCAAATAAACCTGACAAAAATAAATAAATTCTAAAGTTTAGGTAATGGAGATAACAAAATTAAATGCAATGAAGGTTCAGAGTAAAGCATGGGCCAAGATTTTGTCATTCTCTGTAGATAAACCCAGTTTTTGCACCTTGGGATCTAAACAATTCCTCTATGATTTCTTTTCTTTTCTTTTTTTTTCAAGACAGAGTCTCATTATGTCACCCTCAGTAGAGTGCTGTGGCATTACAGCTCACAGCAACCTCAAACTCTTAGACTTAGTGATTTTCTTGCCTCAGCCTGCCAAGTAGCTGAGGGTACAGGTGCCTGCCACAACGCCTGGCTATTTTTATTGTTGTTGTTATTGTTGCAGTTGTCATTGTTGTTAGCAGGCACCAGCTGGTTCAAACCCACCAGCCCTGGTGTATGTGGTCAGCACCCTAACCACTGAGATAAAGGCACTGAGCCTCTATGATTTCTTTTTAACTCAGAATCAAATAGCACATATGAAACTATACACAGTTCTTTCCTTACTTGAAGAGATAAGCTAAAATGATGATTATGAAGTATTGCAATGATAAATCAATATTTTATGGAACTTATATGTAATTAATAGGATCTAGAAGTGCTCATTTGGTTTCTTTAATATACTCATATCATATTAAATTGACTTTCTTGAAACAGTTCCAAAATTAGTAGTGCAGATCACAGTGGAATTTTATAATAAAACACTTTAAATCCAAAGTTACAAAGATTAATAGACATATAGAAGAGAGCTATGAAACAAAATTAACAGATCTAATGGCATCCGAATAAGAACAGGACTACCCCCCAAATGACATAATTGATGGCAGTGTTTAAAGAACAGAATGAAATTATTCTGTGAATTATGCTGATATACGCCACCATTGTACCACTCAATGAACAAATATTAACCTTCGACTGGAATGAATACATATCGTTCTATATTTTCAACGAAAGACACTTCTATAGCACTTTATTGAATAATATGAAAGATGCTCTCTGTTCTACTGATAAAAAGTTGCTATTTGTGCAATTATTTTCTCTAATTTCCAAAGAATTTTCAGAATTATAAATAAGTACTTGATTTCAAAATATTTTTAATTACAATCCACCTATGAAAAAGTAACCTGTATATGTATGCATGTGAACACACATAGACACACAGAAACTTTCTGAGATCCATTATAGAAGATATCAAATTCAACATATTTGAGAAATAACTGCACTATTTTAGTAAGGAATTTCAATATTTTAAAGTTTTAAATAAAAAATTCATCACACATTGTGTGACTTATGAATTTAAATATTAAAATATAAGGCATTTAATTAACTATATTCCAGTATGAGGTCAGGGTTAACTTAAAAAATTAAAGTTGAGGGGATGAATTTGGGAATCATTTAATTAGAAAAGACTTTTTTCTTTAAAAGACAACTAATTTTTTTATTAAGTAACATCACAAATACTTATCTTATACGTTATTTTTTATATACTTATGCTTTTCCTGTTCAAAAAAAAAAACAAATGAAAATATATGATACAGACTAGAAGATACTATAGATGGTATATAAATTTTGTTTAGAAGGAATATTAAACTCAAGGTAATTGCATTGACCAAATCTTGTTGTTATTTACATCTTGTATTGATTCTTCTAAAACTAAAGTGGAAGGATAATGTAATACATTCCATAGGAAAGGGAAACCGTTTAAACAAAAGCTAATGAAGCTACAATAATTTTGATTGCAAAAATCACATGAACTTTAATGAATAGAACTCATTAGACCCTTGGAAATGCTCACAGAAAATAAGATTTTTAAATCAATATTCATGTGGTATAATAGATTTTAAAAATCTTTCTAAATATACTTATAATAATACTTGAAACTGAAATGAGTTTCTGGAAGGCTAGTTTTTTACTGAGAGCATATTTAATAACTGCTATTAGAAAAACTTGCTGCCTATGAAATATTACTCCCTATGTCTCATTTACAGCGATCTAGTCTAATTATAATTTGGAGAAACCTAATCAGCATTTTCCGTAAATAAACAGACCACTTAAATCAGACTGAATTTCTCCTTCTAAACAATTTGCTATCTTCCCAAAAGCCACCAATGGTTCTTTGAATTTCAAATAGAGTTTACTCAGCAAGGTCAATCTGTACTGATGCAGCCTGATTTTCCAGACAATGCACTTTGTTTGTCAAATAGGCTTTACAAATTAGTAAAAGTAGGGCTTAAACGTTCTGTGAACTCTCTGTAATGTGTGTATTCTGTAAGCAAAATAAAGAGCGTGCAGTGTGTCATCAGCAAAAATCAATTTGGTCCAAATGTACGTTAGTTTTCCTATACTAATTGGATCTGTCAAGCATTTTTGATTTCAGACATCTTCCAGACCACAGTCAATAAGCAGCTACCTATTCTGGGCTACAAACAAATTTCTGAATGATTTTTGTTGTGAGTTTGTGTTCAAAGACAATCTAAAGTGTCCAGCGATGTTAACATATTTTATTGTCAGAATACAGATTTTTTCCCCAAGGGCTCTTCATGCACTCTATCAAACTTGTATTTTGTGTGTGTGTGGAAATTGCCTTTTCATACCTATCTAATTTGGTTTTTCTGTAATCAATACAGGAATGATGTCTTGAGAACAACATCTGACTTTCATTGTTACATTCAAATCTGGAGGTGAAGACCATTGGTGAATTTCATAATTTATCATTCAGCTGTTGGTGCTGGGACTGTCCGTCACTTTTAGCGTATGCATAAACTCTCTGTTTACTTGATTTTGATTGTTCAACAATTTACTTAAGAAAATTATATTTTATATTTTTCAAACTGAATGGAAAACCTTTTGTCAGTACTAGATGTTGAGACTTGAATAGGGTCTAGGATAGACATCAGAGTCTGGTGTATGCCTCTGTGTGTCTGCTGAAAGATGGCCAAGAGAATCCATCTGGAAGCTGCTGAGGTGCCTTGGTTTGGAAATGCTGGACTGCTCTGTACTGGTCCATTTAGGCCATGACAGAATTCTCGTTCTCCATGAGATTAAAGATATTGGAACAGATATGGAAAAATGTGGCCAATGACCAAAGTGGCACATACATGATACCCACAGAGGGAAAAAGCAGTTTATACTTGAAAATTTTGCCCTGAAAATCAGAGTAGTCTTTGGAGATTCCCACAGCATAGAAATCACCACAAACGAGTTGTTCAGTGAGTATACCTTTCATTGTTTTTACGAAAAAGTGGTCAAAGTTTTATTCTCCTGAGGGACGAAATGTTCCCTCTGTCTTGCAGTAACCACAATTTCAGATAATTTATATGACCACCATTTAGAGGAAGCAGACAATAAATTTGGAGACTGAGGAGTCGGGACATGGAGAGACTTAGAAGTACTCCAAGCAGAAAATAGAAACAGAAAAGAAGGGATGAGTCTTTTGCAGATGATTTGCAATGTATCCTTTTATTTTCCTTTCCCCTTAAGAATAAGAATTTGTTGTGAAAAGCCTACAGCTGTGAACCTGGAGAAACAGAGTGTACTTGTGTAAAGTTGCAGACTGTGGTTTTAGGAACCCTGTAGAAAGTGAAATAAACCAGAGAACAAGGACCAAGGACCAGACTAGGAACTAAAACAGACAAACATGTGTCCCCACGTCACTCATACCATAAAGGTTTTAGTATTAATAATTCTATTTCCAAATTCAACTTGTTATTAATAACTTACTTTATTAATATAAATAAAAATCTCCCTGTATACAATCTAAAACATTTCATTCAATGGTGGAACATTGGAGGGGGGAGGATGGGTAGAGGGAGGGCAATTAGTGGGATCACACTTACGGTGCATCTTAGCAGGGTACTGGGGAAACTTATTAAAGGTAGAGTATTAATGTCTTTATATAGTGATCAAGGAAATGCCATGAAGGCTATCTGTAATGGTACGATCAAAATATTTCTGAATTCTCCAAATATCTTTCCAAAAGGAATGTACTAGTTTGCATTCCCACCAACAGTGTAGAAGTGTTCCTCTTTCTCCACATCCACGCCAACATCTCTGGTTTTGGGATTTTGTTATGTGGGCTAATCTTACTGGGGTTAGACTCTGTTAGCTTCAGTGTTGTGCAAATTTGATAATTAGTTCCTTGGAGATTTCTTGCATGACCTTGAATCAAATTGAGAAAAGGCTTTCATCAAACACTGTGGGGTATAGATCTAGAAGAATGAATGTATAATACATTAGGAATAACGGAAAACTGAAATAAATGCACAAGAAACTGGAAATAAAGAGTGGGGTGGTAAAAGAAAGCATAAAAAGGAAAGAAAGTGCTAAAAGGAACTTCTTATCTAAAACATCCTGAAAATCTACTATGAATCATGTATTTTATTTATTTTTTTCATAGCTGTCTTAAAAGAACTTATAGCAAACTAATGCATGTTCATTTTTAGCCAAATTAGTCAATTACAGTAAACTTATCAATTATAATGAAAAAGATCAATATTACCAGAGATCTCTTACATGCCATAGTTCATATTGCACTGCTTTTCACTCTTTCTTTGACTTCTACTATCTCTACAGATCTTTTTATCTAGATCTATTTTCTACCATCTACCTATTTATATAATTTTGGCCAGAAAGAATAAGTTGTTTTGTAACTTATAGTTTATTTAGCATTATATACTTTAATCAATTTATTGAAGGATTAATTTATTAATTTTACTAATGATAATTTTATTAAGTATAATTTATAAAAGGGAAGTCCATTCCAATGGACAGTCTCAGTACTGACAAATGTATACATTTGTTAAGCACAGGTCCTTCAAGATAGAGAGCATTTCAAACACCCCACAAACTTTTCTATGGCTTCTGCATGCAATAATCCCTTCTCTGCATAAAACAGCCACTGATTTCTGAATCTTTATGTTACTTTTACACATTAGTTTTGCAGGTACTAACATTACATATGAAACACACCATACCATATGTACTCTTTTATGTCTGGCTTCTTTTTCTCTGGATGATACTGTTTTTAAGATTCATCTGTCTGTGTGTGTTTATTCTTTTGACTGCTGAACTGTCTATAATTGTGTAGATATACCACCTTTTCTCCATCCATATACTTGTTGATGGTTTGATTTAAGGCTATCAGGAATAAAGCATTCCATTTTTAATCATGAAGCATATTTTTGGCAGGTATTTGTAAATGTCCACTATAGGTTGAGGAATATGCCTTCTTTTCCTAGTTTTCTGAACTATTTTTTTCCTTTTTTTTTTAAATTTCCCTATGTTTTAACATTTTTTTTAAACCATGAATGGATGGTTATATTTACATTCTCATTTACCATTTCTGGTTCTCTTTATTTCTCCTGATAAATATCATTTACCTTAAGGCTGATAAATATCCTTTAAGTTTTCTCACAATGTAGTCTTCTGGCATTTATGTAAAAGTAGCTCTTTTTTATCTAAAAATAGCTTAATGTGGGCAGTGCCTGTGGCTCAAAGGAGTAGGGTGCCGGCCCCGTATACCAGGTATGGCGGGTTCAAATCCAGCCCTGGCCAAAACTGCAATAAATAAATAGATAAATAAATAAAGCTTAATGTCATAAACCCTTTTTGGAAAGATATTGTCACTAGAAAAGGATTGCTTCAAAAATTGTTTCCCTAATATATTTTGATTTCCATCAGTTTTGATATGAAGTCAGCATTCATTCTTATTATTGATCTTTATTTATAATGTTTTATTTTCTACTGATTCCTGCTGAGATTCTCCCTTCATATTTGGTTTTAATCACATTTTAATTTAATATGTTTAGGTATATAATTTTTGTTTGTGTTGTTGTCACATTTACCCTTCTTGAGGCACCCTGAGATTTTTGGATATGTTAATCAATATTTTTCATCAAATTTAGAAATGAAAAAATTTTTAGCCTAATTTCTTGGAAGTTTTTCCGCCTCATCCTTATATCTCTTTACTCAATAAATTCCTTTAAAAAAAAAAAAAGTTAGGCCATTTGATGCTATGCCTCAGTTCCTGGTTACTCTAGTCATTTTTCCTCAGTTATTTTTTCTCTATTTTTCAAACTGGATAATTCCATAAATTCATCCTCAAGTTCACTGACTGTTGACTGTTTCTTCTGCTATATTAAAACGGCTCTTAAAGCCATTTACTGAGTATTCCATTTTTGCTGTTATGCCTTTTAAATCAATAATCTCCATTTGGTCACACACACACAGTGTTTTCTTTTTGAGGAGTCTCTATTTGCTCATTTATTTTTAAACATTTTTTAGTTTTGTAAACAGATTTGTAACAACTGCTCTAATATTATTGTTTGTAATCTAACACCTGACCATGTGAAATTGGTTCTTATGGTATGTTTATTTCCTTTAACTCTGCATTTCTGTTTTGTCCCCTCCTTTCATATCCAATAAGTATATATAGATATGCAGATTTTTTTATTCTTTAAGTTATATTTATAAATAATAATTTTTTAAAATCACTTACTGAACATCAATCTGAATTCATTGCAGCTACTAAAGGTAGTTACCATCTTCAAAAGGTATTGGGTTTTGTTCTCACAGGGCATTCCAATACTTGCTGATCACCTTGAATTAGTACAGGATGGGGTTTTGCTCTTTGTTAAGACATATCTTTAGAAAGTCCAAATTATTTTCTCAATCCATATAAGTCGGCAGATTCAACCACCAAACTCTGCCTCCTTGATACCACTTGTCAGGGCTTGGCTTAGACTATTTAGGTAGGTCTACAGTAGGCTTTGTTTTAGTTCTAAATTTAGGATAGAGTTCCTATTTTTAAGATGTGTTTTTTTCTGGTGTTTAGGATAGGTGCCTGCAAAGTTAATGAGGTCTGTCTACTCTGGTTGGACTGGATCTTTAATATCTCCAGCAGCATTGAACCTCTTTTCCCTCTGTTACATTTTCTGTGCCACATCCTTTGGCATGCAAAGCCCATTCCTCGGACTAAAAGTCACCAGGAACAACTGTACAGTCTCCCAATGAAAAACCTTTATGCAGCTACCATGCCAAACTTCAGCCACTTCAACTGGCTTTTTCCTAATATCTGATTATTCTAGTAATTTCTTATGGATAGGTTAGGAAAATGTCCTCAGGCGGAAAGCCAGAGACTTAGCTCATGAGTTTGCCTTTGCTCATGATTAAAGTTTTGTACTGCCTTTGCTCCAGCGCCTGAAAATTGTCTCATATTTCACGTGTGTGTTTGTTTATCATAGTTATTTAATTTGGTACCAGTTATTTCATCACAACCTGAAGCAGAAATCATAATGCTGTAGAACCTCGATAGTTGACCACCTCCCCACACTGACCACCTCAAGTTGACCTGATTTTCATAGACCAGACATTGACCACATTGTACTTACTAGTACAGCAGACTTAGTTCCTTATGTTGACCACCTCCATGTGTTGACCAGTTTGTTACAGTCTCTGTGGAGGTCAGTTTATGGAGGTTCCACTGTAGTTATTTATTTAATTATTTATTTATTTATTTATTTTGTAATTTTTGGTCAGGGCTGGGTTTGAACCTGCCACCTCTGGTGTATGAGGCCAGCAACCTACTCCTTGAGCCACAGACGCCGCCCCACTGTATTTTATTTTGAATACAAATATTTTAACACTTGTATTAGTTTTTCAGAGAAACAGAACCATAGAGAGACAGAAAGAGAAAGGAAGAGAAAGAGAGAGAGAAAGAAATTAAATTGGCTCATATGATTTTGGGAATTAACAAGTCAGGGAATTAAGGTAAATATTGATGGTGTTGCTATAGTCTATAGTCAGAAATATGCCAGGTGGGCCAGGCAGGCTGGAAACTCTGTTTCTGTGTTGCAGTCTCAAGGCCAAATTTCATCTTCATGCAACTTCAGGTGTTGCTCTTAATTGATCTGATGAGGCTCACCAACATTATGAAGTAACTTGCTTTACTCAAAGTCTACTGATTTAAATACTAATCACATCTAAAAAATACCTTCATAGCAATATCTAGACTGCTGTTTGACCAAATGACTGAACACTACCGACTAGCCAAGTTGATACAAAATTATTAGAACTAGTACAATACCCCCCAAATCTTTTTTGTTCTCTGTATATAAGTTTTAATTATCTTTAGTTTATTTTTGTTATTACTCAATTCTGAGAGTTTTAATTTATTTTCTAATTTTCACTATTTTATAGAGAATATGCTCATTTCCATATCTTGATTTGAAGTATTGATTATTTCCTCTGACTAGAATAAAACAACTTAAAATATGGGTCAAATAATTGAAAGGACACTAACATATTACCATTAGGTCCTCAGAAAAGGGTTAACATTTTATATTACCACTATAAAAATATGACAATATCAGTGTTTTCTCTTGAAGAAACATACTCAGTGTTTTAAAACTTATTTTTATTGTATGGGAGAAAATGAGATATTTCTGGTCTTTGAATTTGCTATAATGTTATTACAAATAAATTTGGGAATGTTCAAAATTATTTCATTATTAATTTTTAATTCTAATTGGCATTCGTACATTGGGTTTGTCAGTCTCATTCATGTAGATTTATAATGGAAAATCATATAGTTGGGATGAATACTCATTTATCTTTTATAACTTTCCACTTTGCTAGTTGTTATTTATTTTTCTTTATAAATAAAATTAACAGAAAGTTTGAAGAGAACAATCTAATTTCTAGCATGGTAAATTCAGGAATTTCTTAGGTATCTGATTTATGAAAATTTTTATGTTTTTCTGTTTTTATGCAATATTTCTCACAGGGGATTCATGGTAAGGAAGTATTTTTTAATTAAGAGATTGTTATTGGAATCTTAACTATTAAGGTCTTAACTTTTAAGTTTGTCATTGATTTTTCAGTTTTTATATTATGTTAAAGAATTGTTTGAGGTTCTATAAATTTATATTATTTATAGAATTAAGTTTTTCCCTAGTTCCACAATAAGCCATACAATGTTGAAAAAAATGCGTACATGAAAACATTAGAATAAGTTCATATATTTTTCACATAGTATCTCATCGAACGATCCCTCTATATTTCAATATGTAGTTTTTTTACCAGTCATTATGAAGAATTGTGAAAATAATTTCTTATTTCCAAGGGCTAGTGAGTTTTATCATCCATCATGCAGAGTATAGCTAGGAATCACAGTTAATTAATTCACTGGAAAATAAATTAATATTATTTGAAAGTTTGAAACTATGCACTAAAATTGCAACCATTATCTTATGAGCCTGTTCATCCATATCCTTTTAAATTATGTTAATATCTGACATGTTACAGATTTGGATTTGTGGGTCAATGTCTCCCCCTTTAAGGGTGTTTGTGTTAATCTCTTCTTTATTTTCAGCATGGTTTTCTTTTTCTTTGCCTTTTGTTTCTTACTTGTCAAATGGAAAATGTTCACTACAATTTTCCACAGTGGATTTTACATTTTACTACATTTACTAGTAGAAAATAACTTTACTTCTTCAATGCCTTAAACTTTACCTTGTTTTTTCTTGCCTGCTTTAACTGTTCTTGATCATCTGCTATGCCTGCACAATTATTTGTGCAGTAATCATTTTATGTAAATATATTGTACAAACAATATAAAATAAGTGTTTTCCATTCAAAGATTATCTTCATCTTGGGAGATTCAGCTCATTTCATTGATTGTTTTAGCAAAGCTGTAGTCTTTTTATAAAAAATAGTGTTTATTTTTAGTCTATGAGCTATAGAAAAAAATTTACTACAGCACCTGTTTTTTTTTTTTATATAAGCTAGAAAAGACTTTTACATTTTTAAAGAGTTACCCCCAAAAAAGAAGGAAAAGAAAAATATACATGACAAAAACCATATGTGGCATACAAAGCTTAAAATACCTACCATCTGGCCTTTTACATCTCTAATCCGATTGCTGGTACATGGGACTCTCTTCCACTTAGGGAGTGGTGGTTCCATTCCCCATCCTCCACGCCTGGAGCAGGCTGTGAGTGCTCAGGAATGAATGCTCCCTGGCAGCAGTCCTCAAGCACTGGCTATATTTATGAGTGAGTAAATATTCAGCCTTCTTCTCAGGTGGGAGAGCTCTAAGACATAAGTTCTGCACTGACTTACAGAGCTCCCCAACAAGTCAAACTCCAGCCGACCATATTGATAGCATGCTTGACAGCATTTATTTTACGGCTTGCCCTGTCCCTCTTTATAACACCCCGCCTCAGGGTTTTCAGGTGTTATGCCCCAAATGATTTACACCTGATCTGCATGCCATTGCCTGCAATATTCTTTGGAATGCATATTTTCTACTTGTTCTGCTTCTTTGAATTTTACAGAGTTCTTTAATTTTATGCACAATCTATTCCTGAAAACATGAACTAGTTGAATATGTATGATGCAAAAAGATATACATTTTATATGTTCTGTGAGAGGCAAACATATGACTTAAAATTTCCCATGACATTAGTCTTCAGTCTCAAAATCCAAAGGCATATTATAAACTTTGTGTAAGTAATTTTTAATTTTTTAAGCTTATTTGTTTTTACAATTTCTTTGTCAACATGAGTTGGTCGTGTTTATTTAATGACTAATTGAAGGTAAGGACTAATTTCATTACATATAATAGTTTTTATCTTTGAGTTTTATTATCTTTGTGCTGCCTTGGACTGGTAACTTCATTTATATATTTTTTCCTTCTTTCTGGGTCAAAATGAAATTAGCTTTTTAACTGGAAAAAGAATCTATTCTTCAGATGAAGACAACAATGCTGCTGCTAAAATGGCAAACAGGAGATTTTACTTTGAAATATTTCCATGTCTTTATTGGTCAGACGAAGAATGAAAACTATAATTGACAGAAGAGAGGTATTTCAGAGCTAACATTGTGTGATTTTTTTTCTAAGGAATGGCAAACACAAAAGTTAAATGTTAAAAATAATAATAATAATTAAGAACTGTAGCCTGGCCTTTCTCATCTATTCCCTCTAGCTGTCCCTATAGTTTGGGGTTGTAGTGGATCAATTCTGGTGAATGTACTTGCTCTGCTTATTCTTGAAGTAGGGGAAACTTATTTACCCAGTATTGATTTAGGGTAGTGGTTCTCAACCATGACTGCACAATGGAATTCAGGGTCCTTTATAGACAGTGAGGAGACAGGGATCCTACTTGCAGAGTTTCCAATTTTTAACTGGGAACATAAAAAACATTCTTCAGATGACGACAACATTGTGACTAGAAATTTTCAAAGTTTCCGGGATGATTTTAATATACATCACAGGTGGAATCATGTAAGAGCTCGTATAGATTCTGTTGGATTTTGATATTAAATTGCTTGAATCTTTCATATCATAAGAAAATAGTATACATAAATTCACAATATAGTGTTAATAGGAGGCTTTGTTCCTATTCTGAGTTTTTCTTCCTCTTGTGCTTTATCTGCAGGAGTCAGTCACATATTTCCTTCATGAATATGGCCAAGTGCTCACCAATGTTGCCACTTTAACTTCTAGGAGGATGTACCTGCCACCATTGCTCAGTGCTGTCAATCTGAGTAATAAGAAACCAGAGGATTTCCATTGCCACCAAGCCTAAATCTAGACAAATCCAAATCACCTTTCTGCTATCTCATTTCTTCACTCCCTCACCCCCAACTTCTTACTATCAGGCAGCTCTTCCAGACTGCAGAGAATAATGGTTTTGCCAGGTTATTACATCCAATAATTATCTGATCATTTAAAGCAGAAGTGTTCCCAGAATTTCCTTTTCAAAGAAATTTAAAGCAACCATCCTATTGGAAAGGCCTCTTTCTGTGTCTTCTTAGATATAACAAGCATGGTGGTGTTACCAAGTTCAAACGTTTAGTTGGGGTTGTTTTAGAGGAATTTGTGGAGAAATTTTTCCTTAGTGTTTTGGGTCAGTCTTTATATTTTCTTTGAATTTGCACTAATGGTCATTTTCTAGTTTACATTTTTGAAAATGTTGGCATGTGGCTTCTAAAATTTTCTTGTTAATAATGCAATAACTCCTCTTTTCCACTCCAATCTTGTTCCTTTTCATGATGATGTAGAAGTCAGGTAGTAATTGTGATTGCTCTCCTGCATTCTTAGAAAGATGAGTTTTGACAAGTTTTGATGAAGCATATTTGGGTGCAGGATATTCTAGTGGGGTGTGGTACATTGTGGCTAATGGCAATGGTCATGGGTTCATGAGGGGATAGATTTCTCCAAGATCAGGGGAGCTACCAATAAGGGCATGCTTGTCGGATAACTCACCTGTACACGGTCAGAGATAAAACTTTCACTCCACCTCTGTTATCCATGGGGTCCAAAATATTTCAAGTCATCCTCTATATTCTTTCTACCATTGAAAGGCCTCTGACCAAGCAAGCTAGGGCAATTATATTAATGGTAATTCATCTGATAATCACAGCCCATTGGTGTATGGACTAGCACCTGATCTAAGCTGGACCAATGAATCCTCCCCAGGACATTTACTCAATCCTACTCTGTCTCAATCCTACTCTGTCTATCAGTGACCTTACGGATTGCTGGGTTGATTATCCAGTTGACAAACCAATGCTGTGAAGCAAGGTGGGAAGAAAATGGACTCTGGAAAATTCCTGAGTATGTTCAGTTTTTGAGACTCAGCCACCTTGTCTAATACTAATTTTCATCTCTTATTAAACTTGTAAATTACCTTTTTGGATTAAATTGGGTAAAGTTGGGTTTCTGTCATCTCCAAACCAAACAGTTCTGATTAATAACAGTGCTCGATTCGTGATCAGATTTGAGTTTGAGACTTGGCTATGATCCTAGAATTTAAGGCATGCCTGTGAAATGACGGCAACAACCCCAGCACATGGGAGAAACAAAAAAGAAAATGCCAGCCTTGGTGTCTGGTATATAATAACAGAGTGGAAGAGCATATAGAAATAATTTTACCTGTCCCCGCTTCTCTCTCTATTGCTCTCCACCAACCATCTAAAAGAGCAGAAAAGTGACATCCCAGAGATCCAGTGCCTTTTCTGACTTTTGTTCTTCTGTGAAATAGAACTGTGATGTTCATGCTGTATTTTGGGAGTCAGTATAGTTTCATTCGAACCAAACCTACACAACTGAAGAAATAAATAAAAGCAAGGATTTCTAATACTTTTTTTACCCTAGAATCCTTACATTTCCCTTTTTCTGAATAACTATATACCTTTTCTTAATGTCTGTGATAACGTGAGTGACACATATTTGGGGATTTAACAGATCTATATGTGATGAACCTGCTCCTCTTGACTACCTAGCTGTTCAGAACTAGAAAGTAATAAGCCCTGGTAAAGTTTTAAAATATCCGCAAGAAATAAGACAGTGGAACAGACAACAGGAAAGTAAAAGGACATTTCACGTTATTCAATTGTGACACTCTCTGTAAACATCTCGAGGAAGCCAAAGCCTTCTATTGATCAGTTTAGTATGCCTTTCTACTCCAGAGGAAAATGGTAATAAAGTGAATGCTGTTATGTGTTCAGAGACCTCATCACAATACACTAAGTGTGACAGTCCCTCTTGTGCTAAGAATGCTCTATAAATAAAAACTCTGTCGCTTCCTAAAATCGTTCCTTGCTGCAAAATTATATCTGTGTAATTTTATATTCCAATTCTTATCTTGTTCTCATTTGTGCATTTGTCTCCTGCTTCCACTTTGGTGAGGGTGATATATTTATATTCTCAATTTGAGTTCAGAGACAGCAGAGGAATTGGATAAACACTCTAGGGGCCTGACAAGACCATGAAATGCCTCACTCTGTTCCTATGCACTGTCTTCTATTACAAAAATGCAACTTGTCCTTGGGAAAGTATTTTCTACCTTTGGGTACCTCAGTGTCTTTATGTCACTCTATTACCCACGCTCCAACAGACCAAAAATAGAAACTAAGGAAATGAAGATACCAAGCAGGCCCATCTCAAAAAAATGTGCTCTCTTGTCAATTTACACAGAGCATCAGTTACTTTTCATATGAATATAAACAACTTGTATATAACCTGTCGTTTGCTCACTGCTCTTTGGAAAAAAAGAATAGGCACCTGTGATCAGTAGATGCATTTGTTCAAGTTCTATTTCTGTTGATTGATCATATTACTCTAAGAAAAAGCAATTTATCCCTCTTAATATTACATCTCCACCTTTTGTAAAATAGTAATAATAATAATATGTAATGAATAGTTGGCGGAAGTGAGATAATCTATGTGAAATAAAATCCAAAGCATTTTTGCAATTATCATGCTTGGAATAAAATTTACCCAATGGTAATTTCTAGAGGAGCCATTGATACTATCTTCTGGAAAAATAACCCTGACAAGTGTCAAAGTGCTTCTTCTTTGGGGAAAGAGAGGAGGTTAAATCACATAATTAGACATCCGTGTGTGTGTGTGTGTGCTTTCACCAATCAAAGTCTCATTCCCACTGATGTTTAAATGACCTAAGCACAGCTTTCAAATTGCTGACAGAAGAGTGGTATTGTGGTGACTACTATAAAAACATCTGCTCATCCCTCTGCATGTTAAGACTGTGACACAGCTGTTATTCATAATGATCCCAGAATTAAGAAGCAATGTCCCATACGTCAGTCAAATGGGAATTCTTACTTGGCATGGAGTTCACTGAGGGAGCTCTTGAGACGTCTTAGTAACAGAATTAATTGCATGCAGGTCTGACAGTCTGCAACATCGGATGTGGGAAAAGCAGTGATGCTTCTGTAACACAAACACTAAGTGTGCTATTGCTCTCTTTTATACCTTGTACTGACTCGCCACCTAGGCCCCAATTCTTCTGGAATTCTTCTGTCTAAACCTTTTCCTTCATGCTTCATTCTCTGTATTCTCATGCCACTTTTCCTACACATCTTTACTCTAGGCTGGCCTCTACAAATTTCAGTGTACTCCAGAGCGTAGGTTGTGTGTGGAAAGAGTGACTGTTTGTGCGTGTGTGTGTGATGTAGTCTATACTTCAGTATCTCTAACACTACTTTTTCTAAGTAAGAAGTGCATAAGTGCTGAGGAAGCACTTAAGAGCTGTATATCATGAGGGAGCTGAGATTAGATGGGGCTCCTTTTTTTAACTTTTCTTCTGCCCTGTGGCTGTCAGGAAGGTCATCTGGGCTAGTTTAGCTTTCAGTGGAAAGTAACTTACATGACACCAGGCAGTTGTCACTGACTTCATGATCTCTTTTTATGTCATAATTGTAATTATCCTCATGCTGCAAAAGCCAGGGATTTAACTATTTCATATAAAACCAAGCCAAACAATCATTCGTAAAACTTGTAAGGCTGTTAAAAGTGACTGGGTATCACTGAGATACACATAAGCTTGGGGTTAACATTTTGAAATAAGATGTAAATATAAAAAGATATTAATTATCTGTAGTCTAATTTGAATTTTACTTTATAGTAATGAAAAGAGAGAATGACATACTCCAAATCAATATTCAACAAAATAAACAAATATATTTATTTTCACAAATGGAAAGGATTTATTTTCCATAGTGAATGGGCATGATTTCTAAGCAAACTCAGAAATCCTTATGAAAGAGCATTATGGAACTGGATTATTACATAGACTCTGCTTATGTCACATTTTGAACAGAGATATTTTGGCTTAAAGTAGACATGAGTCTCAGTCTGAAGTATATGATTAAGCAAAACTTACCTAGTGCAACTATCAATTTTAAATCTGTAACATGTAGACATTTCAAAATTCTATAGAATTCAAAGGGACTATAAAAGGACTGTGTTAGCAGCTTTCACTCCACATTCTTTGACTTGTTTTAAATTCATTTTGGTAGAGAAATTGAATCTGTATAAAACCAAAGCTGAGATCTATAAAGACATATCTGGTAGGTTTTATTAGTGATGAAAAGATATATATCAAAATTGTAGCAAAGCTCTAAATTTAAATGGTTCAATGCTTTTCTGTTTGATTTGCAAGAAAACCAGTCCTAAAACCACCCAATAACAAAAATAAACAATTCCATAGGAAGTAAGGAGCAAAGAATATACTAAACATTCAGAAAACAATTTATAAAATAGTGGGAATAAATCTGTGACTATCAAGAGTAACTTGAACATAAACATATAAGGTGGTTAAATGGAAGAAAAAGGAAACAATTATATTTTGCCCACAAGAATTTTGCCTCATCTATAAAGACTGTTAGACTGAAAGTGAAGGGATAGAAAAAGATACTCCACTCAAATGGAAATCAAGTGAATAAGAGTAGCTATACTTATATCAGACAAAACAACCTTCAAGTCTAAGCTGTAAAAAGAGACCAACAAAATTATATGATGAAAAAGGGATAAATTAAGCAAGAGAATATAACACTTGTAAACATATATGCACCCAACACCAGAGCATCCAGATATATTAGATATAAAAAAAGAGATCATTCTGAAACAATATCATTGGGGACTTCTATATTCCACTTTCAGCACTGAAGAAATCATCTAGACAGAAAATTAATACAGTAACATCTGATTTAAACTAAACTGTAGACCAAATGGATCAAACAGACACTTACAGAACATTTTCCTGAACAGCTACAAAATACACATCTTCTTATCAACAAATAAAATATGCTCAAGGGTTGATAATATGTTAGGACTCAAAACAAGCCTGAAAAAATTTTCAGAAATTTGAAATCATATTAACTGTTTTATCTGAACATCATGGAATTAAACTAGAAATAAATAATCAGAGTAATATTCAAAGTTATATGAAGGAAATTAGAGTTATTTTAACCTAAAATGTATTTCTTTGAAATATTTTCAGATGGCTACCATAAATCAGAAAGATAGAAGTAAATGCTGCAAAGCTATCTTTTGTTGGGGGTGAAATTTGCGTCTGTAGAGAATCTTCATCAATGGAAATAGATCTTTTCTTACCTGACCAAGGAAAGATTACATGAGAGTTTAACACCTTCAAATGTGTGAAAATAAACATTTACCATCCATTTTCTCTGAGGAATGTTATCTATAAAATTCCTTTTATATAACACATAACAAGACCTGCTAGCTAGCCAAGCCTCTCCCTTCCTTCCTCCCATAATCTGTTTTGCTGTTTCCAAGCTCCTATTCTTTAAAAGCCTCTGTAACTCTTCTGGGAGGCTGAGGCAGGAGGATTGCCTGAGCTCAGAGATCAAGACCAGCTTGAGCAAGAGTGAGACCCTATTTCTATAAATAGCTGGGCATTGTGGCAGATGCCTATAGTCCTAGGTACTTAGGAAACTGAGGCAAGAGAATCAATCAAGCCCAAGATTCTGAGGTTGCTGTGAGCTATAAATTCCATAAGATGTCTCAATAAACAAATAAATAAATGCCTCTGTAACTCACTGAAGAGTTGAATTTTTGTTTTAAAGGTTCCTATGTATTCTGTATTCATGTGAAGCACATTTCTATCTTTTCAATTCATCAATCTGCCTCAAGTCAGTTATTTTTCATTGAACTTCATACAAATACATGAAAATTAAAAATCTTGCACCTAAATTACCAATATATAAAGAAGAAAGTAAGAATAAAATGTTTGTAAGTCCTTAAAACAAATGAAAATAGAAATATAACCTACCAAAGACTATTAGACACAGTAAAAGCAGTATTAAGAGGGAAGTTTATAGTAATAAATGCCTACATTAAAAAAAAAAACCTAGGAAGATTTCAAACAGACAAGTTAATGATGCATTTCAAGGAACTATAAAAGCAAAAACATATCAAACTCCAAATTACAAAAAGGGAAAAAGTAATAAAAACCAGAGTGGAAATAAATTTAATGCTAAAAATACAAATGATCAATGAAACAAAAAGTGATATTTTGAAAAGATGAAGATGACAAACCATTAGCTAGACTAAGAAAAAAATAGGGTTGATCCATGTTTAGGGTTGGGGATCCTGGTTCCCAAACCCAGCTGACCTGTTTTAAATATTCAACTGAGCTAGAAAGTTCATTTAAGGCACACTGGTAATCAAAAGTAAAAATGATTAGTCAGTAATCAAAAGTAAAAATGATTAGACATATAATCCCAGCACTGTGGGATGCAGAGGCAGGTGGATTGCCTGAGCCCATGAGTTTGAGACAAGCCTGACCCAGAATGAGACCTCATCTCTAAAAATAGCCAGGCCTTGTTGTGGGTGCTTGGAGTCCCAGCTACTTGGGAAGTGGAGGCACGAGAATCACTTAAGCCAGTGGTTTTCAACCTGTGGGTCTGACCCCTTTGGGGGTTGAATGACCCTTTCACAGGGGTCACCTAAGACCATCCCGTATAGCAGATATTTACATTATGATTTATAACAGTAGCAAAATTACAGTTATGAAGTAGCAACAAAATTAATTTTATGTTTGGGGGTCACCACAACATGAGAAATTGTATTAAAGGGTTGCAGCATTAGGAAGGTTGAGAACCACTGACTTAATCCCAAGAGTTTGAGGTTGCTATGAGCTAGGACCCCAGAGAACTCTACCAAGGGTAACAAAATAAGACTCTATCTCAAAAAAAAAAAAAAGGTAAAAATGAATAAAAACTAGAAATAAAACTGGAATTGGCACAGGTAGTATGGATAGAAAGCAAAAGTAAGCTACAAATTTTCAGTATAATAAAGAAATATTTTCTTTTGAAAAACAGAGAACATTTGGAGTACTTCCAAAGAGAGTTGGAGGAGAAAAGGTGAGAGAGACAGGGATGCAAAGGTCTTCAGGGCTGTGAAAATTTGCTCCATTTGAAGTTAGTTGCAAGTCTTTCCTTGGCCGCTCTTAGCCTCCAAGCAGTATTTCCCTTTTCTATTGGTCATTGGTTACTTTGATTACTACATACCTATATCCTTCAGACTTCATGGGTCAGCAGTTCAAGTTTTCCTCTCACCACCCAAGAAGCTTCTTTCTTAGTGTCCCTTCTCAATCCAAATAAGTAAAATAAAAATGAAAAAGGAGATGTCTTAGATACCACAGAAATAAAAAGGATCATTAGAGAATTAACTACACGCAAACAAACTTGAACCCTATAGGAAATGGACAAATTCCTTGCCACAATTGACCAAAATTGGACCAAGAAGAAAAAGAAAACTTGAACAGACCAGTAACAAGTGATGAGATTGATAGTCTTCCAATAAAGAAAAGGGTCGAGGCCTAAATGGATGTAACATTGAATTCTATTAAACCTTAAAAAAAAAATTGTCTCAAACTATTCCAAAACCTTGAAGCATGGGGAACTCTTCTTAACTTCTTATAAGAAGCCAGCATAACCCTGATGCTAAAATCTGACAAGGACATAACAAAAAGAACACCTCAGACCAATTGCTGTGATGAAATAGCCACAAAAATTAAAAACAAAATAGTAGCAAACTAATTTAACAACAAAAAGACAATACAGTTTAATCAAGTGAGATTTATCCCAGGAATTCAAGGATGGTTCAATGTATGCTAGTTAATATGTGTAATGCATCACATTAATGGAATGAAGGACAAAAACTATATGATTATAATGATAAATGTAGAAAAGGAACTTGACAATATTCAACACTCTTTTGTGATTAAAAATTCCTAAAAATTTGTTATGGAATAAAAGGATTTCAACACAACTAAAGTCATATATAACAAGTCCACAGAAAACATGGACACGTCCCAGAAAACATGATACTGAATTGGGAATAGCTGAAATATTTTCCTCTAAGAACTGGAACAAAACAATTAGGCTCACTCTTATCACTCTTAATCATCATAGTACTAGAAGTCCTACCCAGGGAAATTAGGCAGAGAAAAAAATAAAGGGCATCAAAATTGGAAAAGAGGAAGTCAAATTGCCCCTGACTACAGACACATGATCCTATATTTAGAAAAACACAAAGATTCTACCAAAAACTCTTAAAACTGATAAATTCTGAAATGAAATTGCAGACTGCAGAATCAAGATACAAAACTCTGATCACCTTCATGGATCAGAAGAATTAATATTGTTAAAAAAGACATACTACCTAAGAAACCTATAGACTCAATGCAATCCTTATTAAAATATTAATGACATTCTTTATAGACATTAAAAAAATTATAATCTGAATGGAAACCCAAAAGATCCAAAATAGTCAAAGCAATCAGAGCAAAAAGAACAGAGCTGGAGACACCACACTACGGACTTCAAAATATACTACAACTCAGCAGTTGTCAAAACAGCATGGTATTAACATAAAAACAGACACATAGACCAATGAAACAAGATAGAGAACCCATAAATTATTATACACATCTACAGTCAACTGATTTGTGACAGAGTATAAAGAACACTCACCAGGGAAATCATAGTTTCTACAATAAATGGTGCTGGGAAAATTGGATATTCATACACAGAAGAATAAAACTAGATACCTACCTTTCACCAATACAAAAATTAAATTTAAATTGATCACAGACCTATATGGGAGACTCAACACTATAACATTACTAGGAAAAAATATAGAGATAACACTTGAGGACACTGATTTGGAAAAGATATTATAAATAAGACCTGCAATGCCTAAGGCAACAAAAGCAAAAATAAACAAATGATACTATATCAAACTGAAAAGCTTCTACACAACAATGTAAATAATCAACGTAAAAAGGCAACCTACAGAATGGGAGAAAGTATTTGGAAACTACTCACCCAATGGAGAATTAATACCTAGAATATACAAGGAATTCAGAAATCTCAACAGGAAATAATCTAATTTTTATAATGGGCAAATGTTCTGAGCAGACATTTATCTAAACAAGATATAAGACATACAAATAATCCCCCAAGCAAATATTTAATAGGTCAAAAAGTGTTTACTATTGCTAATCATCAGTGAAATGGAAATCAAAATCACAATGAGGTATCATCTCACCCTTATTAGGATGACTATTGTCAAAAAGATGAAAAAAATCAAATGCTAATGAGAATGCAGATAAAAGGTATCTCTTATACACTATTGCTAGGAATGTAAGCTATTACAGCCACTATGGAGAAGAGTGTGGCAGTTCCTCAAAGAAACTACAAAAAAAATTACCATATGATCCAGCAATCCCACTACTGGGCATTTGTCCAAAGGAAAGAAAATCAGTATATCGAACAGACATCTGCACCCCATCTTTATGGCAGCACTATTGACAATAGTCAAGATACGAAACCAACCTAAGTGTTTGACACCAGATGGATGGATAAAGAAAATGTGGTGTATATATACACAATGGAATACTATTTCTCCATAAAAAGGAATGATATTATTTGTAGCCATGTGAATGGAGCAGGAGGACATTATGTTAAATGAAATAAGTCAGGAACAGAAAGTTAAACACCACATGTTCTCACTCATGAGGAAGCTAAAACAGTTAATCTCATAGAAGTAAAAAAGTAGAACAGAAAATACTAGATGCTGGGAAGGGCAGATGGAGGAGAAAAATAGGATGAGATTTGTTAAAGGATACAAAATTACACCTACATAGGAATAAGTACTGTTGTTTTATGCCACTGTAGTTAACAATAGCATATAGTTTCCCAGTAGCTAGAGGGAGCATATAGATCATTCCTAATACAAAGAAATAATACATGTTTGAGATAATGGAGATGCCAATTACCCTGATCTGATAACTAGATATTATAATACATGTACCAAAGCATCACTGTGTGCCCCATAAATATGTATAATTATGTCATTTAAAAATATGAGAAGAGAAAAAAAGAAATCCAGTCTTTCTCCTGTATCCCCCCCATTTCATTGTTTCCTCTTGGGGGAATGTGTAGTGATGAGAGAAGCAGGTGTTAGCCTTTTTAGGGTTCCCATATCTCCTAGAGTCCCCCATAGGAGGGGACCTTTCTGCTCTCTGGGGCCTGAAGCTCTGGTCACCCTTTGGCTCTGCTGGAGGCTGCAACTCTGGGTTTCTGGGACACTGCTGTGTCCCTCCAAGTTGCTGATATATTTCATCCTCTCTGGCCAAATGAATACCTTGTTCTCCATCTTTTCAGATATTATTTCAATGAGCAATATTTAGGAAGAATCTCCAACACAGAGCTATTGAGTGCACAGAGCTCACAAGTGTTAAGGAGAAGGGGTGATAATGGTGGGATGCGGTAGGTAGTCTGGGCTGGACAGAAAAAGATCACACTAATCTGAGACATCTGGATCCTGGAAGATTAAGAGCAGAAGTCCTGGGCAGCCCTTGTGGCTCAGTGGGTAGGGCACCGGCCCCGTATACAGAGGGTGGCAGGTTCAAACCCGGCCACAGCCAAACTGCAACAAAATAACAGCTGGACGTTGTGCCCAGTGCCTGAGGTCTCAGCTACTTGGGAGGCTGAGGCAAGAGAGTCACCTAAATCCAGGAGTTGGAGGTTGTTGTGATGCCACAGCACTCTACCAAAGGTGATAAAGTGAGACTTTGTCTCAATAAATAAATAAATAAATAAATAAATAAATAAATAAAATGAAGAAGAAGAAGACCTAGAGTAAAAAATCTTTGTTTTAATCTTAATTAACTGGCTCTATGACCTTAGGGGTACATCTGAATCTCATTTGTCTCAAATGAAAATGGAACTAATATGAGTTGCTGCCTTGTTGCCTTTTAGAAGGAGCTGAACCTTATTACAGCTAGAAAGTGAGTATCCTCTGAAAGTCCGCTTGACGTAAATATTCAAAAGTCAAGCACTGTGATGACAACATACCTTCATTTTTAACCATCATTGATTCATCAGTAATCTAGAATTGATCAACACTTCTCTTTTATAATGGATGAAACATTGTCTTTCATTAATTTTATTCATGTATTCTGCACTTAATTTCTAATGGTACGTAGGGTTTATGTTGCTCCACAAATTGGCGTTTAAAATATCTGAAGGAAATTTTCCTCCACTCATGAGTTTTTACCCTTCTAGGGTACACTAGCCCAGAAATAGCAAAAGAAAAATGTCAAATCCTAAATCTTTCTCCTTCTCCTTCATATACACCTTATAGTATACCTTATTCAGTACATTACCCAGAATATTCCAAGTGTCCTGAGATATACAAAGTGTACCTGAACTTCTACTTCTACTAATGTGCTTTAGAGCATATTGGCTTTGTTAGCATCCCTGGCACACTGCCTTTGCAGAGTCAGCCTTAAGTCACCTATACTCATAGTGTTATTTATATCCTTGTATCTCATATGGAGCAATTGATTTTTTTGAACTTATACCAAATTTATACTCACCTTGGTTAAATTACATTTATTAAATTCAGTAGATTCAGCTCTATAACAAGTTGCTGAGAAATTTTGAAACTACGATGTGATCATTCAATATTGTATGTCTCCCACTTTTATGTCACCCTTAAAATTTACAAGCATATTATGCATCTTTATTATGCCATTTGTTAAAGTCCCCAAATTCTAGTTAAATTGATGGATTAAACAGAATTACTTACCTCATCTCCTTTGTCAAATGCTGTTAAAACTTCAGTTGATAAAGTAAAAGGTATAAAGTAGTTAGGGAAAAGAAAATGCAAGGGGGAGAACTTTAACACATTTGGGGAGGGATAAGAATGGATTGGAAGGCATCTTACTCAGAAGAGAGAAAGTTGAAACTGAACTGTTTACAAAGATGGCTCCAACATCTTTCCCTCTGCAGAATCTTAGGCCCTGAAATGGGAGGCAGCAGAGACTCTGGGAAGCTGTGGACATTCCAGGGCTGGAAAATAATAGTGTTGTTTAAATTCTACAGAAGGGCCAGTGTGACTGTCAGACCCTCTTTCTCTAATCCATCCTGCTGATTACTCCTCTATCATATGTGATACTGAAGCCATCTTGTCCTCCTTCTTCTCCACATACGGTTCAATTTATTAGTAATGTATTAAAGTGTGTCACCCATAAAATTCCAATTTCAAAGCAAATAAGTGTCCTTTAGAAGAAATTGAATCAGAGAGATCCTGGATTTAGAAATAGTATTTGCAATTAAGGGTCGAGGTGAGGTGCCCTACTCACAGAAGGACACAGTTAAAATCAAACCAAATGGTGAAATCACCCCCTGCCCCCAGCACCACTTTTTGATTGGGTTCAGATGTTGCAGAATGTTCTCCAGGCAGAAAATTGGGAGATTCCTCTCCAGAGCACTGACTACAGCAAAAGAAAATGTTTACAGACCCTGAAACAAAAGTGTTCTTTATGTTTCCAGATGCCTTACTCAGATATGAACGTGTAGTCAAAAAACAATAAGAGTGGACAGAAATCTATAACATGAAAGACAGAGATTAATGGACTTTAGAAAAAGAATAGACAAAAATAAAATACAAGAAATTCAAATAAAGCAGAAAATATAAGAACAACATATTAAATATATTAATCTGTTATATTTCTATCTTAATTATCTCTACAGAAATAGCAAAATGAAATAATAAAATGCAGGATATTATTTAAAAAACAAAACTAATAAGGAGGAGTCCTTACACACACACATACATACATACATGAAATTGTAAAATGTAGGGGAAAGAATCGGAGATTAGGAAAAATAAATTCTTAGAAAGTGGAACAAAAGACAAACTATGTCCTGAAACTAACTAGAAAGAGTTCCAAAAAGTAAAGGAAAAAAAAAAAAAGGATGAAGAGATTAAAAACTGATAATAATGGATAATTTCCCATTACTAAAAATATTCAAAATGATTGTGAAAAAAATACCAAAGTTATCTAGCTCATTAATGTAAACCTGGTACAACAAACATGTCACTATATTTCAGGATCCTAAGAGTAAAGAGAGGTATCTTCTTTCAAGAAGCCCCACAGTGGCAAAGAAAAATCAGGCCTCCCAGATCACTTGGAAACAATACACACAGTACGTCTCTGTGGGCTGGATTTTCAGCTCAATTCTGAGTTTGAAGAATCCTGCATTCACCTAGTCAAGTCTCATGGAGAAGCACAATGTCAAAGGACAAAGAAAGACTCTCTAGGCAGTTAGGGTAAGGACACAGATGAATAATACTGCCACACAGGAATGAAGAATTAAATGAGTAATTTGACCTAATATGTCAGCATAGAACAAATTGACAATTTCATTCAAAATATGTGGACAAGAGGATGTGGTCTTTATGTCTTAGAATAGAAACCAGCCATTATTATTGTATTTCTTTGATTCCAAGACTCATATTTCCTTTTTTACTTTCTAACATCTTTTACGTAACAGCACATCTTACCATCAGTGCAATAAAAAATTATTGCATTATATTTTAATTAACATTTATAAAACATCAGTGGAGCATGAAAATTGTGTCTCTCATCACTGATGAGGTACAGATTTAATGGGACCCAGTAAATGCTTATTGTGGGTACTTGCCCTGTGATAGAAGATACATTCAAAAGTACTATTAGAGATAGAAATAATTATGTTTTTTGAGATAGAAGTGGGGATCAGACTCCCCCATCCTCAATCTCTGTACATACATAAGAGTCTGCCCATTACACAGTACTTTTATGAGGTAGTTGTAACAAGGCATTTATTGATATTTTACAATATAAAGCTGCATTTGATAGGAATTAGGTGTAGTATGGCACAGTAATAAAAATAAATATGGTCTTTGGATTCTGAGGTTAAATGAAATAATGAATGAAAACACTTGAATGGTATTTGACATATAATAAATACACAATAATTATTGTCAATAGTCTGTGCCTGGCACAGTGAGAATGGTTTCATATGCATGTATACCTTATTCCATTTAAATCTCCTTATGTTCTATGAGATGAGTCATTTGTGTTTTGCAAAGATGGTACCTACAAGCAGGAGATTAACAAATCCACACAACTGATATTGGTGTTTGTGTGTGTATGTAGGGGAGAGATTAGAAATCACATCGGTGCTTTTAGTGATTGTGTACTTGCCCTTCCCTTTTGAACACCTCACCATCCATAACATTATCTGGGGAACTGTCCTTTTACTTATACATATAATGACATGGTAGAACATTTGTGTCAATGGTTTCATGAAAAGGTTCCTTAAGTCACTTGCAGAAAAGAGAAGAAAGTTGGGAGGAGGCAGGGGGTGGCAGCATAGACAGATAAAACAGGGTAATGTCCTACCTACAAGTTGTAACTTCAAAGAAGAATGGTGAAGATCACAGCCAGCCAATTGTTCTTCCTCCTTCAGCTTCTTAGCAAAATCCTCCATGTGAACTTTGAAACTACCTATTGAAACAAACCTTGACACAACAAGAAAGTATTTTCAATTTAAAATAAAAAAAAAATGTTAGCTAAGTATAGCACTGCAGTGACTGGTGGTCGACATTAATTTAGTAGTAAATAATTGTACAATCTCTTGTAAGTAATGATGTCCTCTCTTGCATCAATGTAAGATGAAGTCTTTGATCGCTTTTCTACCTTTAAACATTCAGTGGGTTCATAGGTTGATAACTCTGGAGAGAAGAAATTTTTAAAAGGAAACTGAAATATCTTATTTGGGTCATTATGAAAATTTTGAGACACACAAACATCAAGAAATGTAAAATCCATGCAGGCAGAAAGAAATGAAACCCTCACAGCAACACTGATAAGTCGAGTAAGTTGAAATTCGCACCAGCGAATAAGAAAGGGCATTGAGGACTGTGTTTCTTGGAAGTGAAATAATGGACCATAATACAGCGCACCTCAAAATTTTTGTAGTGACTTTTGTATGCTTATTAGGCACATTAACAGAAAATCGCAGTATTTTTCAATTTACTATTACATACATTGTCAAAAGTTAAACTTATGACTTCAGAAAATTAAAGCAACATGCTCAGTTAACTATCAGTGAGATAGTATTGAAACCATAAAATCTCTGCCTCATCCTCATCTACAAAAAGGGGACATTGATTCCTATACTGTGAAGTCATATGTTACACGGAGTGACAACTGCAAAGTGGCTTATGATGCCCTCGCAGAGAACGTACTTGATAAGACACATCCCTCATATTGTCAGAGTCCTGGCAACCATTAACTACATTCAGTATTCTGTTATTTTCATTTTCTCACAGGGCTCAAGCTTAATTAACATTGTTCTTAACATATATAAGCACAGTAGGTCAATCAGTGCAGCTCTTTGGAGTTCAGAAACACATTCCATAAGGTATTCATAAATCAGCATTCATAAAGGGAAGTTAAAAAAAAACTTGCAAACTATTTAAAGAAGATAAATGAGGAATGCTTTAGCTGGCATCAATATATATTCCTCTAGAAGAAAACTTACATCAAACCTCTCATTAAAATTTCCTGTGAGCACCTTAATATGAAAATGCAATATTTCCTTATACTCTAAATTGTCATGAATATAAATATGTATTATTGTAAATAGATAGACCGTGGAAATTGACTGCATTTATAAAGGGAAAAAACATCACGTAATGATAACCTCCTATAACTGTGTAGGGAAGAAAATCCTATGTTTCTATGGCAAAAGAGGAAAAACGTGTTTTGTGATGGAAGATAAGAGAAGTCATGGATGGGAGTTATGAGGAGGCTGCGTTGCTCCTCCCTGGACGGATGTTCCAGCTGTATCTTATTCATGTGTCTCTTCATAAGCAGATCGAATTCCTTTCTAGCACATTTCTGAGTTAACACTTTAAGATTAACTATGACTTAGACCATGCTCCTTTCCAGCTAGATCAGGGGTTGGCGGGGTGAGGTGTATACCAATGAGGATTTACAATTCATTCCAATTAAAGACTCAAGGGCCATGGCAGTCAATGTCCAGGACCATCAGAAAAAGTGCCTGTCCTCTTTTAGGATTATTCCCTCTGTTGATTTGCCTGTATTTTGTCTTTTTTCTACTGAGTTACCATTAGGTACAATGCATAGTTCTGACATTGCAGGGACAGAGAGAAAAGTGTGGCTGGCACCATATCATGAATATTGTAACACAGCCTTAAGTTCTTGACAGTAAGATTTTCGATTGATTTTTCTTTGTGTGTAGAACTGATGCAGTTTGCCAAGTTAAGAATGATGTTCCCGCTGATTGCACGATCCACGCAGGAGTACTTGTCCATCAGGGCTTTCTTTCAAATTTCAGAGGATTTGGTAATGCTATGGCCTAACTTTGGGCATGTAATCCTGATTAAATCTTCATGATGGATCTAGAGATAATGGCATTGCTTGAAGAGAAAGAACCATAAAATCAGAGAATAAAATTGTGTGTTAGTCTTGACCTCAGTTGATTCTGGATGCCAAAGCTCTCTTAATTACTGAACCTCTCTGAACGTCCACGATTTGGTGGGCATCATGACTCTCCTTTGTGGCTACATATCACCATCCCCCCAAAGTCTTTAAGAAGTGCTAACACGTGGGCAGTGCCTGAGGCTAAAGGAGTAGGGCACCAGCCCCATACCAGCGGTGGTGGGTTCAAACCTGACCCTGGCCAAAAACTGCAAAAAAAAAAAAAAAAAAGCTAACACATCCCCACCCACTCCCAAAGAATTTGGTGAGGATCTTATGGAGGAGGCCTGCATGTCCACATTTTTTGAACATCCTCCAATGAGTTCTAACAGGAGCAAGGATAAATCCCATTGTCCTGGCTGATTCCTAAGAGTCTTTCCAGGCTACTCAGTGCTGGGGACAGATTGATCCTCCCTTCTTCCTTTTATTCTTCCCCACGAGCTCTTTTATTTTATCCTCTACTCCTCTTCTTTTTCTTTCTTATTTTGCTTACTTATGAACCTCATTTTCATAATGGGTGGCAGTCTCAACCAGAATGTGCTATAAAATCAGGTAACACTTTGAAATCAATATTTCTTCCTGTGAAGGCAGCGTCGCAAGGTCCCTTCTCTTCCCAGAGTTGAGTTCAGTACGAGACAAACCACAGTTATCTAGTAAATGGGAAGGAATGCCGTGATTACCTTCTGGCTGTTGTCTGAGTTTCTGATGGAAAAATTTCCTTGGGAGGAAAAAAAAAGGTAACTATTTGACCAAATAATTATGTCCGATTGAAAATTCTTGCATTTTTAAAATTTTGTTTTATAAAATGAATTGCTTTGGTTATACTGGGCTGTTTATGAACTGTGCTTGTGAAGAGCACGGGCCCCACACAAGAGGGACTTCTCAGTTTCTCTGACTGAAGAAATCCTGAGGCACACACCGCTGTGTATTCTGATGGTGAGAGTCCGAGTTGACAGACTGGATTAACGCAGCTTTCAACATCCATCTCAGGAGATTAGCAAATTGTAGGCAAACTGTGATTGGTGGCTAAAACATTGCTATGTGATCTGCTCAAATTGACAACAGGTGGATAGATTTGTTTTTATATCATTGCTGGTAAAATGCTTGTAGATACAAACTCTAATAAAGGACTTGCTTTGTTATTTATTTTTGTTAGACTTTACCAAATTTACTGCAACCAGTCATCATCTACTTCATTTATCTCTTTACAGCTCAGAATGAATAACCTTAAATTAATCAACTGATTACAAATTCCTCAATTTTAGGCAGCCTGTTTCTCATTCTTCTCAGTTCTTTTAACAAGAATTAAGAATTAGACTCATGGGTCTCTGCTGTCAGTATTGGCTAGGCGTTAAGTAGAGACAAGCCTAGACTGTTTCCATGCCTCTGGGGAGTTTCCAGGGAGGACAAAGTTAATTTCAGGAAATAAATGAATTACTTGGAAAGAGAATAGGATCTTTCAGGTCATCCCCTTGAGAAGTTCACGATTTTATTGTCTTGCTATCCCTCTCGTGTTTCTTTGGGAAATCAGGAAAAAAAAATATCAACGATCTCTCCTGGTTTTATATAATTACAGAGCATTAAGTAATCATCTAATTGATTCATTCTTTTATCCAACAAATATTTGTGAATGCTCACTTTATGTCAAGCACCATCACAGGTCTTCAATGCTTGGAATGAGATATAAACAAAAGGCCCTGCTTCTGGGATTCTGATGGTAGAGAGAAGTCAAGTGGTGCTAAGCACAATGGAAGCAAATAAAGAAGGCAAGGACGGGAGGGAAGTAGGGAGAAAGTACGGTTTTCTATACACAGCAACCAGGACATTCCTCTCTGAGGCAGTGACCTTTGAGGAGGATTTGAAAGAAACAATACCATTCTGCAAGCTAATATCTGGGGCAAAATTTCAAAGCAGTGGTAACAGAAAGTGCAAAGGCACTGGAGCAGGAGAGTCCTGGGATGCTTAAGGAACAACAGGAAAACTGTTGTGGCTCGAAACAAATGATAAAGAGCTAAGTTGGCAAAAGGTCAGATGGTCAGCAAAGGACAGGGCATTAGGTTTTACCTGTAGGCCATTATAAAAACTTTGCTTTTTAATCTGGATGCCATCAGAGGTTATTAACCTCATGCTTGTTTTCAAAGGATCCATCTGGCTTCTGTGATGAAATTAAGCTCTGCAGGCAAATTTTGGGGCAGAGAAACTAGCTTGAAGGCTTGTCCCAGAGTTCAGGCAAGAGGTGGTAATGGCTGAGCCTGGGGAAGTGCGATGAGGCATGATTAAAAATGGTCAGATTCTAGAATTACAAAAGGATGATTTGAGTTTGCTGTGAGAAAAGAGGAGTCAAGCACAGCTCAATTTTTTTCTAGAGAACATGAAAATATCTCAGGCTTGACAAAGAGGAAGCAGAGGATTCAAATTCTACCAGCTATTTACCATGGATGACTTTCATAAATATTATGAGCCTCAATTTCTTCATGGATGCATCAGTGATAATTACAGCTACCTTAGTGTATCTTCAGGGTGTAAATTAAGACATGTCCATAACTATGTTAAACTTTCATTTCTACATCTTAATTTTCACAACCACTGTGAGAGAGAAATGATATTACCCATTCACACAGTTGAAGAAAAGATTCAACTGTGTGTAATCTTTTCACATAAAAAGATTACAGAATTTGCTCAAGAGCTAGATTTGTAACTTAATATGAGACCTGTTTGACATTAGAACACACCTTCCCAAACACCATTAACAATCACAAAAACAATAGTGATTTCAAAAACACAAATAGCATCATACAACAGCCAATGCCTTTTATTTATTACCTCATTTATATTATGCTAATTCCTTTAATTCTTACAACTTGCTACTGGTGCTGTCTTTATTTTACAAATGAGAAATACAGGTTCAGAGAGGTTAAGAATCTCATGCATAGCACAGAAGCTATCAACCAGCATGGCTTAAAACTTGGGTCAACACCTCACAAAATAGTCTGATTGAGTAATACCAAGAGGACTCTCCATACAAAGGGATTCTACTGCAGATGGGGGTGGGAGGGACGTAGAGGCTAAATCTGAAGATTCTTCTGGGAATCCCTAGATCCCTCAGGAACAGCCTAAACCTCATATCCAAGATGCCAGAACAATAAGCAAGGACTGACCGACCACTTATAAACTCTCCGGCATGTTTCTTTAAAGTTAAAATTGCAAGATGTTAGTCTGTTTCTTCCTCCATAAAAGGAATTTATTGTATTCTCTTCATTGCTTTCATTTTTCAGAGACGGTAAAGTATTTATCAGAAGGGATGTTTTTGCAATTCATAACTACTCTCCTTTCACCAGTGAATCCAATCTTTTCATGTTGAAGGGGGAAAAAAGAGTACTAGGAGAAATCTAGCTATTGTTGGATTGTTTTTCCCCTCAGAGAAATGTGAGTCAAAAAAAGAAAAAAAAAACTTCAACTATTTCAAAGGCAAGATTTGACTGTCTTTGGAGGGTAATAAATAATACAAATGTAATTTTTACCAAATAACAGTGATAGATTGGTTTTCTTTGGTTTCGACTTCAATGGTTATGAGGTCCCACTATAAATCCAACTGAATGCTTTTTCAGGGACCTTGTAGTTTATTCTTGCCACAATTTGATCAAAAATCTCCAAGAAATTAAATCAGTCCTTTATAAGCCTACTTTCAGAAAAACAGAGATTAGGAAACTTTAGCAATAGCAGTGGGCTGAATTCCTCTTTATCACTGACCTTGGTCAATTAAGATGGAGGAATCCATTGATTCTGATGGTGAAACCCCGGATACTTAGGAGCTACAGGGCTCTTTGTGTGCCTTCTTCAGCACTGTGGAAAGGGCTACAGAAAGGGACCAGGCAGAGGCGGCGCCTATGGCTCAATGGAGTAAGGCGCCAACCCCATATGCTGGAGGTGGCGGGTTCAAACCCAGCCCCGGCCAAAAAGTGCAAAAATAAATAAATAAATAAAAGGAACAGGCAGAATGCTTAATAGTATTTGAGGCATGATGTCTGGATTTCTAGAAAATTAAGGGTGCAAACATTATATTGAACACCCCCAATGTGTTAGCCTGACACATGGCTAAGTATTTATACATGCTAGTGAATCATCACAACCATTACCAGAGCAAGATAGGTTTTGCATTCCCATTTCAGAGATGAGGACACAGAATCTCAGATGCCTAAAACATTTACCTAGTGTATGGAGGGGTGGTGGGATACACACCCACATCTGCATGACTCCTGGGGGTGGCTACTGTACATTGCATTTCTTTATCTTAGCATCATGACCTCCCACTTCTTCCTCTGTAAAACAGGAGTATGTGTTTTCTAAAAAGATTGATTTTACTGCCTGGCACATTTTAAAAGGTGACTTCCTTTTCCCCTTTACCAAGAATGCTTCTTTCTGTTTCACACAGAGCTATCTAAATGAAGTCCTGAGAGGCAGACCACCAGAATTCCTACTGGTGCCTTAATAATGGAAAGTGGAATATATATGTGAATATAAATATATAAAAATATATATATACACATATATATTCAAGTTATGTACACTCATACTAACCTTATAACTTTTAATTGGTGCTTACACCATTCAAGTTGCATCTAAAAAACAGAACCAGTAATATATATATTTATGTATATATATATATATATATATATATACACAACATATAAATATGTACACATTTATGTGTATATATATGTGTATAGAGAGACACATGGAAACACACACATTGAGAGAGGGTGCTGAAAAATGTATATCCATTTTAAAAAAAACACTGTATTAAATTTTTGATAATAAATGCTGATAATATTTGCTTTATTTTTATTTATTTCATTAAATCATAGCTGTGTACATTAATGCAATCATGGGGTACAATGTGCTGATTTCATATGCAATCTGAAATAGTTTCATCAAACTGGTTAACATAGCCTTCATGGCATTTTCTTAGTTACTCTGTTAAGACATTTATATTCTACATTCAGTAAGTTTCACCTGTACACTTCTAAGATGCACTGTAAGTGTGATCCCACCGATTAACCTCACTCCACCCATCCTCCTGCCTCTCCTCCCCTCCCTTGCCCCTTTTCCCCATATTCTTGTATTATAATTGGATTATAGCCTTCATATAAAAGCTATAGATTAGTTTCATAGTAGGGCTGAGTACATTGGATACTTTTTCTTCCATTCTTGAGATACTTTGCTAAGAAGAATATGTTCTGGCTCCATCCATGTAAACAT